>CM064495.1:8200486-8228554 GCA_032716605.1 Paralithodes platypus
CTGGGAAGACCTTAAAAAGAGAACTTAGTGAAGTGGATTGGGCCATACAGTTTAAGGAATCTGGTCCCGAGGCCCAATATAACAAATTACTGGAAATATGCCTCAAAATTTCTGAAAAATATGTACCCCTTAGAAAATCGTCACCACAGAAAAATATACCACGTGATCGTAGGATACTGATGCGCAAGCGAACGAACCTACGCAAGAAGCTGAAGCGTAGTACCAGCATACTAAATAAACAACAAATTGAAGCCAACGTTACCTCCATTGAAGAAAAACTCAAGACTTCAGTAGAAATAGAAAATCGCAGAAAAGGATTTCCAAGCCGTGTCCTGCATTAAAACTAACCCAAAATACTTTATAAGTACCGGTATGCTGCAAACAAATCAAATGTAAGGGTGGGTGTTGGTCCATTGACAGATGCGAACGGCCAAACCAAGAACGAACCTGAGGCGAAGATTGTCGATATACTACGGCTACAGTACGAGGGCGTCTTTAGCCACCCTCGAGGTGATAAAATAATTGACTCACCGACCGACTTCTTCCACAAAGTATCCATGCCAAATCTAACGGACATTAAATTTACCACAAATGATATAGTAAATGCTATAAAGAAAATTGGTATCAATGCAGCAGCAGGCCCGGATCAATTCCCGGCCGCACTTCTCAAGAATTGCGCAGCAGACCTTAGTGCTCCTCTACAGATTTTTTATAGAAACTCTCTCGACTCTGGAATTATACCACAACAATTAAAATGTGCTAACATTACACCAGTCCACAAAGGGGGTTCGAGGGGTGAAGCAAAAAATTATAGACCTATTGCTTTAACTTCGCATGTCATCAAAATCCTGGAAAAGCTAATAGTTAAAAATATGTCCATATACCTTGAAGAAAACAACATAATAAACAAGGACCAGCATGGGTTTCGGAAGCGCCACTCGTGCCTCTCGCAACTGTTAGCTCACCATGAAAAAATTATAGAAGGGCTAGAAAATAAAAATGCTATCGACGTGGTCTACCTTGATTTTGCAAAAGCATTTGACAAGGTAGACCACGGCATACTCCTCCACAAGATACGAGACTCAGGAAAACTTGGGGTGTGGCTGCACTGTTTCCTCACTGACAGGGAACAAGCTGTAGCGGTTGGTGGTGCAGTGTCCAAGCCATCCATCGTCACTAGTGGGGTGCCACAAGGGTCAGTTCTTGGACCTATACTTTTCTTGCTGCACATATCAGACATAAATAAACATGTCATGCATTCGTCTGTCGCCTCCTTTGCTGACGACACTCGTGTATTAAGGGAAGTGTCTTCTACAACAGATGCTGATTTACTTCAGGCAGATCTCACTACAATTTACTCATGGGCAGAGCAAAACAACATGTCCTTTAATAATAACAAATTTGAACACATGAACTACAGTGCAGACCGAAATATGAATATCCACACATACACAGCAGATGACGGCTCTTGCATTGATACAAATGATTATGTAAAAGATCTTGGTATTACACTCAGTCGAGATGGTACATTTGGAATGCATATAACCAATGTGGCAAACAATGCTCGTAACCAAGCTGGATGGATCCTACGAACCTTCCGAACACGTGACATGATCCCCATGCTGACGCTCTACAAGTCACTGGTCATTCCACTGTTGGAATATTGCTGTCAGCTGTGGAGCCCATGGAAGGTGGGAGAGAAGCAATTACTCGAAGCAGTTCAACGCTCATTCACCAATAAAATCTCTGCCGTCCAACACCTAGACTACTGGGGAAGGTTGGAAACTCTCAAGCTTTTCTCATTAGAAAGACGCAGGGACAGATATGTCATCTTATATGTCTACAAAATATTGATTGGCATCACAACCAACAACCTTATAGGTTTTCACATCCATCAACGATTGGGCCGTCTCTGCCACATACAGCGGGTACACCCCAGAGCAGCCACCAGAGTTAGGACGCTCAAGGAGAACGCCTTTGCGACACGAGGACCTCTTCTCTTTAACGCCCTACCCAGATATCTGCGTGACTCAACTGAACCAAGTCTCGAGAAATTTAAAAATCAACTGGACAAATTTCTCTGGACACTACCTGATCAACCCAAACTGCCCCACTACCACCTCCACGCCGCTAGCAACAGCATCATGGACCAGCTGACGCAGAGACGGGCAGATGGAATGTACTAGTGGTGGCGCATCAGCGTGACCACGGGCGGACAACACTGCCTGCAACTACTACCTACAGGACCTACAGGTGTGTGCTGGTGTATGTGTGTGTGTGTGCTGGTGTGTGTGTGTGTGTGTGTGTGTGTGTGTGTTTGGTTGTGTGTGTGTGTGTGTGTGTGTGTGTGTGCTGATGTGTGTGTGTGTGTGCTGATGTGTGTGTGTGTGCTGATGTGTGTGTGTGTGGTTGTGTGTGTGTGTGTGTGTGCAGGTGTGTGTGTGTGTGTGTGTGTGAGAGCGCATGTGTGTGTGTGAGAGCGCATGTGTGCGTCTGTGTGAGCGCGGGTGTGTGTGTGTGTGTGTGTGTGTGTGTGTGTGTGAGATCGTATGTGCGTGTGTGTGAGCGTGGGTGTGTGTGTATACCGGTATATAGGTTGAATATCCCTCCTTATAAGCCCTCGTAACGGCCAGGCTAGAGTGTTCCTAAACCCACTTCCGGGCAGGCTATGATGCTCTTGGGGGTATCGGAAAGCCATCGGGAGGCAGGCCAGTCCACCAGTAATGCTTTTATTTACGGTCCAATGCTGACCCCTCAAACTCAAACTCTCTCTCGCTCTCTCGTTTCTCTTTCTCTCTCTCGTTTCTCTTTCTCTCTCTCTCTCTCTCTCTCTCTCTCTCTCTCTCTCTATATATATATATATATATATATATATATATATATATCTTGTTCTCTCTCTCTCTCTCTCTCTTTTCTTTGCTATCCTTTCCTTCCACTGTCCCTTACTTACTCTCGGGTTAGCTATCTCTACTATAATTAAGTCCTACCATCTTGCTGGGATCATAAGCTCTGTGTGATCAGTGTATCTATGTAAATATATGTAAATCTCTATCTCTCTCTTCACAACTTCCTTCTGCTTTGCTATCCTGACCTTCCACTTTGTAGCAAATTCTATGTTAGCATTAAGTCCGGACTGCCTACTAGGGACCACATGGTCTGTGCAGTCACACACATACACACACATACACTCACACACACACATACACTACAACATACACACATACATATACACACACACACACACTACAACCCCCCCCCCCCCCCCCCCCCCAACACTAACCTACCCCTTTCATCTCCACGACAAGGCTGTGGTAATTTATGTATTGGTTGGGTGTTAGTGTCCCCGTCTATCATCATCTAGGTCATCAGTGCCAGATACACACATACCATTACCATAATTACCTTTGTACCAGTTAGTATGGGTTGTGGGGAGTCATTAGTGGGTAGTGTGGTTAATTATTATCTCTATGTATGTGTTATTATCTTATTTATTTATGTGTCTTGATAGCGTAATGCATAAGTGCGCTGATTTTCGATATGAGTATCCTAAGTTCGAGTCCTTGGAGTGCCACATGTATTTGTTGATTTCATTCATTGAGTTTAGAGGTGAAGTTGGTTGGTGGAGAACACATAATGATTAGTAGTAGTAGTAGTAGTAGTAGTGGTAGTGGTATAGGTAGCGCCAGCGAACTTGACAATAATCTTGACCCCTAAACTTCTTACAACTCGAAATGAATGAAAGAAATCGGGCTGACGTTTCTATCATTTGGGGAAGAGTCCACCAGGAAATAGGTGTGGATATTTACAGCCAGTTTGCTCTAGGCTCTTTGGAGTTACAGAGAGGTCAGGGATCAAGATTATTGTCAAGTTGGTTGGCGCTACCTATAGTATTTTTATTTTTAGTATTATTGTTGTTATTACCGTAATAGTAGTAATATTGTTGTTGTTGTTGTTGTTGTTGTTGTTGTTGTTGTTGTTGTTGTTTGTATTATCTTATTTAGGTTAGGAGTAATTTGGGTTATGGAGGTCATTAGTGTGTTGGTATTTCATCATTATTATCGCTATCATTATCTTCATTATATCAGATTTACCTTATGAGTTATTTGGGTTTTGATGGTAATTAGTGTGTAGCGTTGGTATTTCATCATAATTATGGCTATCGTTATCTTCATTATATCAGAGTTATTTGGGTTTTCGGGGTTATTAGTGGGTATCGTAGATATTTTCGGGGTTATTAGTGGGTATCGTAGGTATTTTCGGGGTTATTAGTGGGTATCGTAGGTATTCGTTCCATCTTTATCAATATTATCATCATTATTAGTACCATTATCACTATCATCTTATTTATAATCGCCAGCTACACTCCAGTCATTAACATATTTAGCTTAGGAGTTATTTGGGTCATGGGGTGATTAGTGTCAGGTAAAGGTATTGAGGGATAAGCCTTTACAAAGGCACCTCGTAGCTTCTTTCTACTTTCCTACTTTTTGAAGAGTAGAGAGGGGAGAAGGGGGTGTTGGAGAGAGAGAGGAAGCTGTTGGAGTGGCTTTGTGTAGCGTGGGTAATTATGGGGTGGTGCGTGTAATGGTTGGAGGGGGGGGGGGTATTATACTTTCCTATCTGAGCACGAACGTTAGTAACAACAATTGTATCAACAACAATTGTATCAACAACAATAACTGTATCACCACCAATACATCAGTAGCAATATCATCATCACCACCATCATCATCATCATCATCATCACCACCACCACCATCATCATCGTCACCACCACCATCATCACCATTACCATCATCACCACCACCACCATCATCATTATCACCACCACCATCATCACCATTGCCATCATCACCACCACCACCATCATCATTATCACCACCACCATCATCACCATTACCATCATCACCACCACCATCATCACCATTACCATCATCACCACCACCACCATCATCATCGTCACCACCACCATCATCACCATTACCATCACCACCACCACCATCATCATTATCACCACCACCATCATCATCACCCTAATCACGACCACAATAGAGGGTGACCATAATCCTGCCTCAATTAAGTAGTAGAGGAGGTCGTGCGTGTAAAGGGGGGGGGGGGGGAGGCTGGACACAATGTTCGGGAGGGGGGGGGGGGGGAGTTTGTATGCTACCCACTCTGATACCACGGCAATATTACCACCACCGACAACAACATAATCACTAACAACAACAACAACAACATCATCATTATCACCACCAATTCCCTCCACCACTAACAACAGTAATAGCGTCACTACGACAGTACCACCACCACCACCACCACAATCATCAGCAACATCACTACCACCACCACCACTATTACCACTACCATCATCATCACCAATACTATCACCACTACTACCACCACCACCACTATCATCACCATCACTACCACCATCACTATTTCCACTACCACCATCATCACCACTATACCACTACCACCACCACCACTACCACCACCATCACTATTACCACTACCACCATCATCACCACAACTACCACCACCATCACTATTACCACTACCACCATCATCACCACAACTACCACCACCATCACTATTACCACTACCACCATCATCACCACAACTACCACCACCATCACTGTCATCACCACCATCACCATCACCACCACTATCACCACCATCTTCACCATAATAGAGAGGGCACCACAATCCTGCCAATTATGTACCGAGCCTGGACAAACAATGTACGGGAGAATGGCTTGTTTCCAAATCCCCCCCCCCCCCCCCCCCCGGAGCCTGACCCTACCTGGGGGGATGGGTTTAGGGGTTAGGGTGGAGGGAGGGGGGGGAGGGAGGGAGGGAGGGGAGTGGGGTTAGGGGGGAGGATTGGGGTTAGGGTGGGTGTTTCTGGACAGGAGGGGGGAGGATTGGGGTTAGGAGGATATATTGGACAGGAGGGGGAGGATTGGGGTTAGGGGGGTATATTGGACAGGAGGGGGGAGGATTGGGGTTAGGAGGATATATTGGACAGGAGGGGAGGATTGTGGTTAGGGGGGGTATATTGGACAAGAGGGGGGGGATTGGGGTTAGGAGGATATTGGACAGGAGGGGGAGGATTGGGGTTAGGGGGGTATATTGGACAGGAGGGGGGAGTATTGGGGTGTGGATTGGGGTTAGGTGGTGGGGTGGATTGCGGTTAGGTGGGTATATTGGAGAGAAGGGGGGAGGATGGGTATGGGGGGGTATATTGCACAGAAGGGGAAGGATTGGGGTTAGGCGTGTATATTGCACAGAAGGGTGCTGGATTGGGGTTAGGGGCATATATTGGACAGGAGGGGGAGGATTGGGGTTAGGGGGTATATTGGACAGGAGGGGGAGGATTGGGGTTAGGGGGTTATATTGGACAGGAAGGGGGAGGATTGGGGTTAGGGGGATATATTGGACAGGAGGGGGAGGATTGGGGTTACGGGATATATGGGACGGGAGGGGGAGGATTGGGGTTAGGGGAGGGGTATATTGGACAGGAGGGGGAGGATTGGGGTTAGGGGTATATATGACAGGAAGGGGGAGGATTGGGTTAGTAGGGGCATATTGAACAGGAGGGGGGGGGGGGGGATTTGGGTTAGGGGTGGTATATTGGACAGGAGGGTGGAGGATTGGGGTTGGAGGGGGAGGTACTGTATTTTGGACAGAAAGAGGGGTGGGGGATAGGAGAGCCATGGAAGAATGGTACAAAACTAGGAGAGGAGAGAAAAGCTAGAGATACGAAAGGAGAATTAACAGGAGGGGAGAGGAGAGGGAAGAAGAGAACACAAGGGATATAGGAGAACAGAGAGAGATAAGAAAGGGGAATAAATAGAAGAGGAGATAAGAGAACACAAAGGAGATGAGAGAACAGAGAGAGATAGGAAGGCAAGGATAATAAACAGGACAGGAAAGGAGATAAGAGAACACAAAGGAGATGAGAGAACAGAGAGAGATAGGAAGGCAAGGATAATAAACAGGACAGGAAAGGAGATAAGAGAACACAAAGGAGATGAGAGAACAGAGAGAGATAGGCAAGGATAATAAACAGGACAGGAAAGGAGAGGAAACGATAGAAGAGAAGGGGACAGGACAGGACAGAGAGAGAGAGAGTGTGAGAGAGAGATAGAGATAGAGAGAGAGAATGGATGTGAAAATAGAGATAAAATGACATAACAGGAGATAAAAGAGAGAGAGAGAGAGAGAGAGAGAGAGAGAGAGAGTAAAAGGAATAACTGGTAAAGTTTGAAGTGGAGGGAGGATTTGTATTGCAGTTAAGACAATTTGCTGAGTTTTACGGGTAAATTTAAGGGAGCCCACCTCGCTTTTTTTTCTCTTTCACTTCCTCTCTCTTTGGCTTGTATCCATTCGGCCCCATTCAGCCTACTGTTTTAAGACGTTTACCCCTATCCAGGTGTCAATATTTTCCTGGCGAGCGGTAGCGAGCCAGCATATATATATTTTTGTATTGACAGCAAGCTAAATTTGTACGTTTTTCGATAGAAAAATGTCTCCGGCGAAACCGGATTTCTCCATACAACGCTGGCTCGCTATCGCTCGCCAGGAAGAAATCGACACCTGGATGGGGGTAAACGTCTTAAAAAAGTTGGTTGAATGGGGCCGAATGGATACAACCCAGGGAAAGAGAAAAGGAGAGAAAGATAAAAAAACAAAAAACAGTGATCTCCCTTAAAGAAGACTTAGATCGATAAATTCGCTTGCTAATCCTATTTGATACGAGTGAGGTCTTTCTGGTCCTTCCCTATTTCGTTTCATTAGGTTTGGAGGTTTTAAGACGGTTCGCTTTTCGCTTCATTAGGTTTGGAGTTTTTAACGCGGTTCGCTTCATTAGTTTAGCGATAATAAGACGCTTCACCCCATTCAAGTGTGGGCGAGCGGGAGGGGCGTCACTATTTTTGACTGTAGCAGTACAGTCACTCATAACAATTCGTGGACCGGGCTTATTTCTAATTATGGAAGTACAAGTATAATTTGTATTTAGTTTTTGTGTTCATTGTTTTGTGTTGTGTTTTGTGTTGTTCCTATTCTTGCTCTGTCTTGAGTCTCCCCCCCCCCCCCAAAAAAAAAGAAAACTGGGGATTGGGCCTGAGTAAATAGATAGATAGATAGATAGATAGATAGACAAGTATATATATCTGGACACGAAATTATCCATATAATTGGCCACTTGCGAGTTTCAATCTATAAGGAAGTTGGAGCTGCAGACATGGATATATAGCAGATTTACCAGCTAATATATTATGGTCGTAATACATTTATAAATATATAAAACCCAATTCAGCATCATTTCTACTCACCTGAAACGTAAATTATTAATGCACTTCTGTTCTATATCGATGTTTGCGGCTCCAACTTCCCTATAGAACGAAACTCGCAAGTAGTGAATTGTCTATGCATCAAGTACACAACTATAATGCACTAACTATCGAGAAAGTAAGTTCCATCCAAAGATCAATCCAGATGGTTATAATTGCATCAAGAAAAGCACACGGGGAGTCCACGGGTTACACAGAGTTACACAGATACTCAGACCACACAGACTTTGCGGTCCCTACTAGGTGGTCCGGCCTTAATGCCTCTATAAAAACAAAAATAGTAGTCTACTTTTTAGACAGGGACAGTTTATAGTAGAAAAATAGGACAGCAAAGTAGAAGGCTCTCTCCCCACCCTCCGGCTAACCGAGTTGTAGGATAGGCTACCAAGTGTTGTAGTGGAATTAAGAACGATAGAGAGTATTAAGATAAGATTAGATAGATATATGGACGATATGGGTTGGGTGTGAGGGGGATCTACCGGGTGTGGGCCAATCGGCGCTCTGCAGACCCTCGTTTTCTTGTGTTGACCTCTGACCGTTTTGTTGAGGTCGGTCCTCATGGTGTTAGTGAGCTGGACCTATAATTAGGCCTTATAATTGGGGTTAGGTGTGATAATAGTACAGTTATAATAGTACCAGTCATAACAGTACAGTTATAATAGTACCAGTTATAACAGCACAGTTATAATAGTACCAGTCATAATAATTATAATAGTACCAGTTATAACAGCACAGTTATAATAGTACCAGTTATAACAGCACAGTTATAATAGTACCAGTCATAACAGCACAGCTATAATAGTACCAGTCATAACAGCACAGTTATAATAGTACGAGTTATAACAGCACAGTTATAATAGTATATACCAGTTATAACAGCACAGTTATAATAGTACCAGTCATAACAGCACAGCTATAATAGTACCAGTCATAACAGCACAGTTATAATAGTACCAGTCATAACAGTACAGTTATAATAGTACCAGTTATAACAGCACAGTTATAATAGTACCAGTTATAACAGCACAGTTATAATAGTACCAGTTATAACAGCAGTTATAATAGTACCAGTCATACCAGTCATAATAATTATAATAGTACCAGTCATAACAGTAGTTATAATAGTACCAGTCATAACAGCACAGTTATAATAATACCAGTCATAACAGCACAGTTATAATAGTACCAGTCATAACAGTACAGTTATAATAGTACCAGTCATAACAGCACAGTTATAATAGTACCAGTCATAACAGCACAGTTATAATAGTACCAGTCATAACAGCACAGTTATAATAGTACCAGTCATAACAGCACAGTTATAATAGTACCAGTCATAACAGCACAGCTATAATAGTTACAGTCATAACAGTACAGTTATAATAGTACCAGTTATAACAGCACAGTTATAATAGTACCAGTTATAACAGCACAGTTATAATAGTACCAGTTATAACAGCACAGCTATAATAGTACCAGTCATAACAGCACAGTTATAATAGTACCAGTCATAACAGTACAGTTATAATAGTACCAGTTATAACAGCACAGTTATAATAGTACCAGTTATAACAGTACAGTTATAATAGTACCAGTCATAACAGCACAGTTATAATAGTACCAGTCATAACAGCACAGTTATAATAGTACCAGTCATAATAATTATAATAGTACCAGTCATAACAGCACAGTTATAATAGTATCAGTCACAACAGTACAGTTATAATAGTACCAGTCATACCAGTAGTTATAATAGTACCAGTTATAACAGTACAGTTATAATAGTACCAGTCATAACAGCACAGTTATAGTAGTACCAGTCATAACAGTACAGTTATAATAGTACTAGTTATAATAGTACCAGTTATAACAGTACAGCTATAATAGTACCAGTCATAACAGCACAGTTATAATAGTACCAGTCATAACAGTACAGTTATAATAGTACCAGTCATAACAGTACAGCTATAATAGTACCAGTCATAACAGTCATAGTAATTATAATAGTACCAGTCATAACAATAGTTATAATAGTACCAGTCATAACAGTACAGTTATAATAGTACCAGTCATAACAGCACAGCTATAATAGTACCAGTCATAACAATAGTTATAATAGTACCAGTCATAACAGTACAGCTATAATAGTACCAGTCATAACAAGTTATAATAGTACCAGTCATAACAGCACAGCTATAATAGTACCAGTCATAACAGCACAGTTATAATAGTACCAGTCATAACAATAGTTATAATAGTACCAGTCATAACAGTACAGCTATAATAGTACCAGTCATAACAGTCATAGTAATTATAATAGTACCAGTCATAACAATAGTTATAATAGTACCAGTCATAACAGTACAGTTATAATAGTACCAGTCATAACAGCACAGCTATAATAGTACCAGTCATAACAATAGTTATAATAGTACCAGTCATAACAGCACAGTTATAATAGTACCAGTCATAACAGTCATAGTAATTATAATAGTACCAGTCATAACAGCACAGTTATAATAGTACCAGTCATAACAGCACAGTTATAATAGTACCAGTCATAACAGTCATAGTAATTATAATAGTACCAGTCATAACAGCACAGTTATAATAGTACCAGTCATAACAGTACAGTTATAATAGTACCAGTCATAACAGTACAGCTATAATAGTACCAGTCATAGTAATTATAATAGTACCAGTCATAACAATAGTTATAATAGTACCAGTCATAACAGTACAGTTATAATAGTACCAGTCATAACAGTACAGCTATAATAGTACCAGTCATAACAGTCATAGTAATTATAATAGTACCAGTCATAACAATAGTTATAATAGTACCAGTCATAACAGTACAGTTATAATAGTACCAGTCATAACAGCACAGCTATAATAGTACCAGTCATAACAATAGTTATAATAGTACCAGTCATAACAGTACAGTTATAATAGTACCAGTCATAACAGCACAGCTATAATAGTACCAGTCATAACAATAGTTATAATAGTACCAGTCATACCAGTCATAGTACCATGAATAAGTAGCGGTCAATGCACTATAGTCTATTTTGTTCCAGGTGATACTAAATTACCACGTTTCTATCTTTGTTACTCAGCTATAAGGCCGATTTTGTAGCGAAATATGATGTTGACTATGAAAACTTGGCATTAATACGACACACAGCCATAGTAGTGTCATGTATTTCCATTAATTATTGAGAAATCAGCTACTAAGGGATTCAATTTACCGTCAGCTGGGGAAAAATAGAGTATAGTCAGACAAGAGGTGAGCCCCAGGTACCATAGATTTAACCAGGTAATAATTCTCCCTAATGATGCCCTGGGGAGGTTAGAAATCCCACATTGAAATATCGGCAGGTGGACTTTCCCAGAAGCCCAGCCACCATTCATAATGTACAATTACTTACAGAAACTTATGCTATTTCAGTGATATATATAAACGGATGTGTTACAATAATTAACACATGAGGATTTTTTATTATATTCTTGCTTCCATCTGAACATAAAATACCGGTACAGCGGTGGTAAAAATGTTGGAAGCTGGCGAGAGAAAGGAATGGCACACCATACCCACCTTTTTGTTTAGCATATGCCATATAGTGATTGCTCACAGTACCATGATATTAGTATTCCTATTTCTAAGCTAAAGTAGATTGAATAGGATAGTTGATAGTCTGAAGTAATATTAACATCCCTATTTCAAAGGTAACGTAATTTATCAAGTTATTTCGTCCGTTATCGGCGTTGCGAAGGGAGGGAATTGTTCAAGAGTACAAGCGTCTGTCTTCTTATTCCTTCCCTTTCCCTTCTCCAACTTCCCAGCCTCCCTTTCCATCATTCATATTCCTGTTCCCTCCACTGCCATTCCACCCGTCTTTTCCCACTTCCACAACCTCCTTTCCACTCCCATAACTCCCTCCCCTTCCCTACTCCCATGCATCATCTTTCCGCCCGTACCTGCGCGGAAGGATGCGCTTACTTTCCTATCGCTAAATCTACTTTGTTTTTCACTATGACTACTTGCGCAACATCAATTAAATAATTTAACACATTGAACTGGCGAACGGAATTAATATGTATCCAGATTCGTTAATAGATTGACCATTAGTCGAAATATTAGAGGATAAAATACGTGAATATGTTGGCTATAGTCGAAAAGTTATGTCAGTGGGAGAAGCAAGGGCGAGAAGTGTAAGCATTGTCCGAACTCGACGAATGTGTACATAATTTGTTAGTTAAGGTGTTTCGTCCAACTATGGACATTATTCATTATATACACTAACTATAATACGAATAAATAAGCTATAAATCGTATCAAATTAATATGCTATAAAAGTAACCGACAGTATTATTAAGTAGAGTAATTTAAATATCTTTGGCTACTTTCGAACACAGAAGATATCAAGGTCGCGCATACCGAAAATCAAACAGTCTGCCTGTGGCCTTGGAGCGGGGTACTTCGGTCGCGTTTAACGCATGGATTATTTTACGGACAGACGGACTTTGCGGACATACGGACTTGTAAATACGGCCCAGGCAACACGGACAGTTAAAGTATTACATAAGAGTGTTGATGTGTTATCATTGAAGTGTTTTATTAGTTTTTAAAGTGTGTATTTCGACTGAGCGGGGAAGGTGATGTCAGGTTGCAACAGGATAAGCCTAGGGGGAAACACGTGGTCCTGAGCAAGGTATTTATTTAAGCATTATTATTTTGTATTTCATCGTAATATTGTTTTATTATTACCATTAAGTGTTATTTGTTGATGTTTACATAAGTTCCAGCGTTTTTTTATCTCATATTTTGGCCTATTATTATTTTGTATTTTGGTGTAGGCTGTTTTATATTTGTTGTTTACATTAGATCCAGCGTTTTTTATTCGCGTTTATTTTATTTTATTTTAATATTTGCCTTGTGGATTTTTTTGTTTCAGTTTGTGAAGGCGTTATCCCACGAATAATATTACCGGCATTCTTTTCGAGCCATCGTGTGGTAGATTTTGAACTGAAGTATTTTTTGTGCGTATGTTGCAGTCTCTTTATATCCTATACCTTCAGTCTAATTGCCGATTATGTGGCACTGAATTAATGATGCGAGAAAGAACTTGCTCATGAAAATAATGACGGAAAAAGAGTTCTCGTGATACTTGGCCTCGTATTAGGCCTACCGTACTCAGTCTGTAGGCTTACTCCCCTGATGTAGGCTAATTAAGGGGAGATTTCCACTTGAGGGATGTTTTTCTTGACTCCTTTCTCCCTCATGTTTAGCCCCATTGTTTTCCTAATGTTAAGACGTTCGCCCCATTATTTTGACGATTTAAGAACGTTCACGCCATTTCTGTCAATTTTAAGACCTTTCGTGCCATTTAGGTGTCGATTTTATCCTGGCGAGCGATAGCGAGCCTGTAATTTAAGAGGAACCGGCTTTCAGCCGGAACATTTTTCTACCGAAAAATGTACAAATTTATCTTGAAAGGGGCTCAAGGGGGTGTAATCTTAAGCTTGAAGGATATCTAGGGACCAAACTAGAAACCTCCCCATAAGTAGGGCCAGTAGGCCTTCATCAGTAATTCTGCGGATAAGTAGGTAGACTTATTAAGGGGAGGTATTTAGTTTGTTCCCTACGTTTTCATCAAGCTTAAAATTACACCCCCTAGACCCCTTTTCAAGATAAATTTGTACATTTTTCGGTAGAAAAATGTCCCGGCCTGAGGCCGGTTGCTCTTAAATTACAGGCTCGCTATCGCTCGCCAGGATAAAATCGACACATTAATGGCACAAAAGGTCTTAACATTGACAGAAATGGGGCAAAATGTCTTAAAATGTCAAAACTACTAGGGCGAACGTCTTAAAATCTCAAAAGCAATGGGGCTAAACATGAGGGAGAAAGGGGTCCAGAAAAAAATCCCTCAAGTGGAAATCTCCCCGTAAGCCCTTCTTTACCGGTGACGTCTTTTATACTTTATTGTAGCTATAATTAAACGTTTTTGTGCAGCTTCAGAAGGATCTGTAGTCGAAAAAAAGAGTATATATTTATATAGTTTGAAGCCTGTTAATTGCTGGAGGCCGTTCTTTACCGGCGACATATTATTTTATATTATTCTCTAGCTGTAATTATACGATTTTGTTAAGGGGGAGGTAGGCGCTTTTTCTGGACCCACTTCTTATGTTTAGCGTATTAGTTTTGATATTTTAAGACGTTCGTTCCGTTAGTTTGCGATTTTGAAACCTTCCGCCGCCACATGTTTGTCAATATTATGACTGTTGGTGCCATTTAGCTATCGATATGTTCCTAGCGAGCGACAGCGAGTCTGTAATTTTAGATGGAACGGCCGGAAAATTGTCCTACTGAAAAATGTACAAATATATCTTGGTAAGTGGTCTAAGCCAGTACCGATTTAAAGGTCAGCCCTGTGGATCTTCACGGTCTGCGGGCGGGTTCGGAAGAAGAAGAAGAAGGTGTTTTTTAAAGCTTGAATGAGGTCTAGCGAGGAAACTAAAAAATAAAGTGAATAAATAAATATATAGGCCAAAAACCAAGCACTACCCCCTTAAAAGTCAAGGAGTTTTTGTAAGTGACTGTGCATGGTAACGAGGCCAGATCGGTCTTGATGAGTGGAGGTAACACTTTTATGGCCCATGGTTAGTACAGGCTCGCTCAAAAGTATCGTCCCACCAGCTCAAGGGGGTAGGGTTTATTTACTAGTTTATATATATATATATATATATATATATATATATATATATATATATATACTGTATATATGGATATATGGTGTCCTTGCCCCCTGACCAAACTCACATATAGAAATAGCCCCGAACACGCATCCCGCATACAGTATAGTGTTGTGAAAATGGCGGGTAGTGTGGATATATGGTCAGGCGATGGGGTGTATGGGTGAGTGTGTGTGTGTGAGGGGGGGGGGGGGGTACTGTAGGTGTGTGTGTGTGTACTGTATGTGTTGTGAAAATGACGGGTAGTGTGTGGATATATGGTTACGCGAGGTGGGGGGGGGGGGGGGTACTGTTGGTGTTTGTGTACTGTGTGTGTGTGTGTGTTTGTGTACTGTGTGTGTTTGTGTACTGTGTGTGTGTTTGTGTACTGTGTGTGTGTATGTGTGTACTGTACTCGGTGACAGGTCAATTGAACCAGTGCTAACTCAACCAGTGGCCACTTCAACCAGTTACCGTTTTAACCAGTAGGTTAGGTTAGGTTAGGTTACTGGTTGAAATGGTCACTGGTTGAAGTGGCCACTGGTTGAGTTAGCACTGGTTAAAGTGGACCTGGTTCAACTGACATGGAACCACTGTACTCACACCCGGCCTGGTAGCGTAGTGGTAGCACGCTCTTCTGACTATCGAGAGGTCCAGGGTTTGAATCCTCGGCCGGGTGGAGACAATTTGGGTTTGTCTCCTTTCACGTGGTAGCCTCTGTTCACCTAGCAGAAAATAGGTACCGGACGTAATTCGAGAGTTGTTACCGGTACCTCGCTGCCCGGGTATGTGGTGTGTGAAAAGGTCCCAGCCTTACTCATAGATAGGACAATATTAGCTCGAAGCTCTCTTCCGGGAGGGTAATAGCTGGCGAGATATCCTCAAGGATCCTCAAGATCATAGGTGAATAACACACACACACACACACACACACACACACACACACACACACACACATAAACTCTCTCTCTCTCTCTCTTGGCTTGTTTGCATATCACCGCGATCCATAACAAGTACATCAACACCACCACTAACAACACACACACACACACACACACACACACACACACACACACACTACAACTTTCTATATCAATCTATCTATTTAGCAATCCTTCCCTTCCTCCTCTCCCCTCTTACCCCCTCCCTCCCTCTCTCCCTCATGTCCCGGTAACCCACATCACGCCAGACCCCCACACACTACCCCCACCACCACCATCACCACCATCGGAGGTAGTGGTAATGAAAGAGGTATTGATCGACTTCTACATCAACTACTAATAGCCTACTAATACTAATACTACTACTACTACTACTACTACTACTACTACTACTACTACTACTACTATAGGTGACGACTGGAGAGAGTGTGTGTTTGTTTGTGTGTTTGTGATGTTAGTGGTGATAATAATGGTGGTGTTGATATATTTGTTACATAGATACACAGACTGCATACACCTTGCGGTCCCTACTAGGCAGGCCGGACTTAGGACTAACATAGAATTTACTACAAAGTGGAAGGTGAGGATAGCAAAGCAGAATGCAGAAAAGAGAGAGAGAGAGAGAGAGAACGAAAGAAAGAAAGAAAGAAAGGTGAATAGATAGATAAATATATACCGGTATATATAATTATATATATATATATATATATATATATATATACAGTATCTATATATATATATATATATATATATATATATATATATATATATATATATATACATATATATATACATATATATATATAGAGCGAGAGAAAGATAGATAGATATACTGTAGATAGACTAGATCTGTATAATATCGTATGCGTTACTCTTGCCAATCGGAGAGTGTATGGCTGAGTTCTTGTGCTAGGTAAAAACAAGTATATACTGTATAGGCATATATATATATATATATATATATATATATATATATATATAACTAAATAAATAAATAGGCCTACAAAAATATATAGCTCCCGATTATCAGTAGCAGGCAATTATCCATACCATAATTAGTGTTGTCATGTTAATAACCTTCACATATTTAACATATTCATAGCTTTAACAAATGTAGCTTGTAGTTATCCATATCATAATTAGTATTTTCATATTTATAGCTTTCACATACTTATCATATTCGTAGCTTTCAAATATGCATAGCTTCTTATTCGCTGCTGACATTTGTGTAACTAAGGGGGTTCCTATACTATCCTTGTCAGATGTACAGTCGCGCTATTAAGTGATGTCTCGGCACCAAGTAAGTTTGGATCAATAATTGGTATCAGCAATATTCACACATGATTTTTTTTTTTTTGAGTGAGATATACAGCCATGTTCCTACACCTACCCACTCTATTCAACATCTGACAGACATTAATACAGCACGGAGCAAGCCAAACGTAATGACAGCTGGGACATAACTTATTAGGCCGACCGTACATGCACTACTGTACGTCACGCCATCACGCACACATGTACACACCCGTAGCCTAGTAGGTAGAGCTCTCGTCTCACACACGAGGGGTCGGGGGTTCAATCCCCGGCCGGGCGGAGACAAATTGGGCTTGTCTCCTTTCATGTGTTAGCCTCAGTTCACCTATCTGTAAATAGGTACCTGGAATAAGTGGACGACGTTGTGACGTCCCATCTGGGGTTGGCAAAAATGGTACAAGGCGAGATGGGTATCATATGGTTCACCTAAGCTGATGGCTACCTAAGCCTTCGGGCGAGACGGTACCGTCTATAGTGAGAATGGTACCATACAGATCCACCCTAAGCCTTCGTTTCCGATGTCGCCAATTGGCTAAAAAATACAGACTACACACACATCCACAGCCATTCCAACGATACATATAACACCTACACATATAGGAGGCGGGAAATAACGAGCATGCTCACTCCCGCAATACAACTAGAGTAAGTACACGCGCGCGCGCGCGCACACACACACACACACACACACACACACACACACACACACACACACACACCATTATACAGGAAGGCGGAAGGCTACACCAAACTCTCAGCCATAAATAAGCTCCACAAAGTTGAACAGATACCCCGACTGGCAGACAGACAGACAGTGACAGGCAGATAGATAGACAGGCAAACTAGTAAACAGGGAGATAGATAGACAGTGACAGGCAGACTAGTAGACAGGGAGATAGATAGACAGACAGACAGTGACAGACAGACAGACTAGTAGACAGGGAGATAGACAGACAGACAGTGACAGGCAGATGGATAGACAGGCAAACTAGTAAACAGGGAGATAGATAGATAGACAGACAGTGACAGGCAGAATATAGTATATTTGCTGTAAGTACCGGTAGGCGAGACATCATGACCTCTATCCTCTGTAAGTCAAAAAGGGCTAGAGCAAATTGGCTGTACATTTCCACATCTATTCTTTGACTGACTCTTCCCAAATGGTAAATATATTAGCTCGATTACTCTAGTCGTTTGTTTAGTTACAGAGGATAGAGGTCATGATTTCTCGCCTACTTACAGCGAATAGACTATAGTAGAATGGGAGATAGATAGCCAGACAGTGACAGGCAGATAGATAGATAGGCAAACAGATAGACACACAGACATTATTACTTACTATACCCGACTGAAATACTGAGCAACAAACCAGACCTTCAGACAGACAGACAGACAGACAGACAGACAGACAGACAGACAGACAGACATATATAGCATTGGGTGGCGACAATAATAATACGGCTGGACACAGACAGGCAGACATATACAGACAGAGCTTAAGGTGGCGACAGTAATAAGAAAGCTTGATACAGACAGACAGACAGATAGACAGATCATAGGGTGGTGACAATAATAACACGGCTGGGCACACACAGACAGACAGACAGACATACCTACTAACTTAATAACAAAGCATTCCTTCAGACAGAAAGACATACAGACAGACAGAGCCTGGGGTGGCGACAGTAATAATACGGCTGGACACAGACAGACAGACAGACAGACAGACCTACTAACCGAGCATATAGCAGACATCTAACGCAGACATTTAACGCAGACAGACACAGACATACAGACATACACAGACAGACAGCCAGACAGATCATAGGGTGGCCACAGTAATAGCACGGCTGGATACAGACAGACAGACAGACAGACATAACATAATGTGGTGACAGTAATAACACAGCTGAACGCACTGCCCCCCAAAAAAAAATAAAAAATAAAATAAAAAATAAAAATAAAAAAAATAAAAATAAAAATAATAATAATAATAATAATAATAATAAAATCAATAAAAACAAATAAAACAATAGATAAAGGAGGATTTTTGGGACCAGGGTTAGGTGGGTGGAGGGAGCAAAGCTGAACTTTATGTTGATAGCATTAGTGAGAAATATGCCCCCCACGGAATGTTGACTAATGGCTGGTGAGAGAGAGAGAGAGAGAGAGAGAGAGAGAGAGAGAGAGAGAGAGAGAGAGAGAGAGAGAGAGAGAGAGAGAGAGAGAGAGAGAGAGAGAGAGAGAGTGTGAGTGAGTGTGTATTTGTTTGAGAGAGAGAGAGAGTGTGTGTGAGTGTATTTGTTTGAGAGAGAGAGTGTGAGTGTGTATTTGTGAGAGAGAGAGACTGAGTGAGTGTATTTGTTTGAGAGAGAGAGAGTGTGAGTCTATTTGTGTGAGAGAGAGTGTGAGTGTGTATTTGTGTGAGAGAGAGAGAGAGAGAGAGAGAGAGAGAATGGTTGGTGGTGTGGTCTGTATACGTTTGTTCAAAAGGGTTAATCGAAATAATATGCATGGGTGTAATTTGATGGTGATTGTGTTGCGCAGAGAGAGAGAGAGAGAGAGAGTACAAAGGAGTACAAAGGAGTACAAAGGAAATCAAGCAACAACAGATCTAGTGACCCTTCTAGGTTGCTTGTCCTCCAAAACACTGAGGATCAAGTGTCCAAACAGTGGTTTAGAGTGGGTAAGGGAACATTGGAAAGGGAAATACTGCCCTGGAACTAATGTCCGTGGCAGGATTAGGACGTTAGTAGGGGACAGATGGGTTAGTAACTGAGGGGGGGATAAAATAAAGTTATTCATTTACAAACGCAGTCAGTCGCGGGTTTGATGCGAGATATTTGTCTAGGCGGAGTTTAAATGAATCAACGGTGATGCAGTCTATAACGTTTCGGGAAGCCCATTCCACAAGTTGACAACTCGATTGAAGAAGAAATTCTTAGATTCGTGTGAGTTAAAAGATTTACCAATAATTTTGCAACCGTTTCCCCGCGTGTAATTAGATTGGTCGATAGTGAAGTACTTACTACAGTTCATATTGTCGATGCCTTTGATGATTTTGAACACTTGAATTAAGTCACCTCTTAATCTGCGCTGGGTTAAAGGAAATAGATTTAATTCTATAAGACGCTCTTCGTATGGTTTGTTCTTTAGGCTAGGTATCATTTTGGTAACTCTACGTTGAACTCGTTCTAGCTTGTTTATATCTTTTTGGTAATAAGGGCACCAGGATTGAACGCAGTATTCCAGAAGAGGGCGGACTAATGAATTGTAAAGGGTTAGGATAACTTCTTTGGATTTATGCTCAAATGACCTGCCTATAAAGCCAATTATTTTGTTTGCCTTCTTAACAACTTCTGAACATTGTTGACTCGGTTTTAGGTTACTCGATATTGTTACTCCCAGATCGGTTTCTCTGTTTACATTCTTAAGCTGAGTGCCATTCATCGAATAGTTTGCTTTCTCATTTAGGTATCCGATATGTAGTACTTTACATTTATCCGCATTGAAACTCATTTGCCAAATTTGGGCCCAACATGACAATTTATCTAGATGTGTTGCATGTCGTCAACTTGTTCTTTTGAGAGTACGCTATTTGCAATTTTTGTATCGTCAGCAAATTTTGAGATTGTACAGGTGAGACCCTCATCTATGTCGTTGATGTAAATTAGAAAGAGAATTGGTCCTAGTACCGATCCCTGGGGTACCCCGCTACTTACATTGGTCCATTTTGATGCCTTACCGTTTATGACTACTCTTTGCTTTCTGTCGCTGAGCCAATTTTCTATCCATTTCAACACACCGTCTTGTATTCCATGCGCTTTTAGTTTTAGCAGTAAACGTTTGTGGGGAACTTTGTCAAAGGCCTTTTGAAAATCAAGGTATATAATATCTACAGCTTTACTCTCATCGTAGAGGTTGAGGATATCGTGGAAGAAGTCTAAGAGGTTTGTTAAACAGGAACGTTTTTTACGAAAGCCGTGTTGAGTATCTTTAAGTATGTTATTTTCCTCTAAGTGATTTACGAGTCTGTCTCGTATGACCGTTTCTAGCATTTTACATACAACTGAGGTTAAGCTAATTGGACGATAGCGATAGAGAGAGAGAGGGGGGGGGGGAGTGTGTACTTACTCTAGTTACTTACTCTAGTTGTATTGCGGGAGTGAGCATGCTCGTTATTTCCCGCCTCCTATATGTGTAGGTGTTATATGTATCGTTGGAATGGCTGTGGATGTGTGTGTAGTCTGTATTTTTAGCCAATTGGCGACATCGGAAACGAAGGCTTAGGGTGGATCTGTATGGTACCATTCTCACTATAGACGGTACCGTCTCGCCCGAAGGCTTAGGTAGCCATCAGCTTAGGTGAACCATATGATACCCATCTCGCCTTGTACCATTTTTGCCAACCCCAGATGGGACGTCACAACGTCGTCCACTTATTCCAGGTACCTATTTACAGCTAGGTGAACTGAGGCTAACACATGAAAGGAGACAAGCCCAATTTGTCTCCGCCCGGCCGGGGATTGAACCCCCGACCCCTCGTGTGTGAGACGAGAGCTCTACCTACTAGGCTACGGGCTGTGTGTGTGTGTGTGTGTGTGTGTGTGTGTGTGTGTGTGTGTGTGTGTGTGTTTTGCAGCGTGTGGACGGAAATGAACAGTGTATATTGATGAGCGAGAGAGAGGTGGGTGAGGTAGGGCCGGGAGGAACAGCGAGACCAGCGTGATATGAACGGTCTCGCTACTGCTATCATTATTAAGGGGAGATGGACTGTTATTTTGGTCTATTAATTCATGTATGTTTTAGTTTCCTCGCTAGACCTCCCTCAAACTTAGAAAAACGCCTGCTAGACACCCCCTCAAGATAAACTTGTACATTTTTCGGTAGAAAAATTTCCCGGCCGAATGCCGGTTCCTCTTATAATTACAGGCTCGCTTTCGCTCGCCAGGAAAAAATCGACACCTAAATGGCACGATAGGTCTTAAAATTGACAACGAAATGGAGCTAAAGATATTTGAATCGCCAAACTAATGGGCCGAACGTCTTAAAATGTCAAAACTAGTGGGACTAACCATGAGGGAAAAGAAGGTCCCGAAAAACGGCCTATCTCCCCTTAATATATCCTATACGGCTCACTTGCCCAGAACACACCGATATGTTTGGACGGATAGATATGATTTGGGCGGTGGATATAGTGGATTACTGGGCATGTTTTGATGTGATGTGAATGGGTTTTGGGATTATTGATGATTATGTGGTGGTGAATATGTTGGATTATGTTGTGGAATGATGAGGTGAATATAGTGTGGTTAGTTTACTTGATATGTGGTGGTGATGTGGTGGCTTGTGGTGAGTGTACTTGATTATGTGGTGAAATGATGTGGTGGTGAATATATCTGATTATGTTGTGGAATGATGTGGTGATTGGGTTTGGGGATTATATATGATTATGTGGTTGTGAATATATTGGATTATGTAGTTGATTATGTGGTGAAATGATGTGGTGATTGGGTTTTGGGATTATAATATGAGTGATGTTGTTGTTGTTGTTGTTGTTGTTGTTGTTGTCAGCATACTTCATTATGTTGTGATAATAATGCAAATGCTATTTATAGTTTTAAGGGGGGTCACCTGCTTTGTTTCGCTTTCTCTCCTTTTCTCTCTTTCTCTGGCTTGTATCCATTCGGCCCCATTCAGCCAACTGTTTTAAGACGTTTATCCCCATCCAGGTGTCAATTTCTTCCTGGCGAGCGATAGGGAGCCATCATTGTATGGAGAAATCTGGCCTCGCCGGAGAAATTTTTCTATCGAAAAATGTACAAATTTAGCTTACTGTCAAAAACAAAATATATATATGCTGGCTCGCTACCGCTCGCCAGGATAACATTGACACCTGGATGGGGGTAAACGTCTTAAAACAGTAGGCTGAAGGGGGCCGAATGGATACAAGCCAAAGAGAGAGAGGGCGAGAAAGAGAGAACACAAAAAGCGAGGTGGGCATGCTTGGATACAATGATTGTGTTAGGCCACCTAAAACAGTATTACCAATGTTGGAGGAAGGGTAACATTATAAAGTATTGGTATGGGTGGCTGGCTGGGTGCATTAAGGGGGAGGTAGTCGCTTTTTATGGACCCCCTTCTCCCTCATGTTTAGCATTTCAGTTTTGACATTTTAAGACGTTCGTTCCGTTAGTTTGGCGATTTTGAGACCTTTCGCCCCATTTTGTTGTCAATATTAAGACCTTTCGTGCCATTTAGGTTTCGATTTTTTCCTGGCGAGCGAGAGCGAGCCTGTAAATTTAGAAGGGACCGGCCTTCGGCCGGGACATTTTTCTACCAAAAAATGTACAAATACATCTTCAAACGGGGTCTAGGGAGTGTTTTTTAAGCTTGATGGAGGTCTAGTGAGGAAACTAAGAAATAAAGCTAATAAATATATATACTGTATAGGCAAAAAAAAAAAAAACAAAAAAAAAAAAAAAAAAAAAAAAACAAGAACTACCCTCTTAAATCTGCCCCCACTCTGGCCTCCATCTTGGCATAATATATAGACTCCATAATATATAGACTCCATAATATATAGACTCCATAATATATAGACTCCATAATATATAGACTCCATAATATATAGACTCCATAATATATAGACTCCATAATATATAGACTCCATAATAATAGCCCATAATATATAGAACCATAATAATACTATAATATATAGACTCCATAATATATAGACTCCATAATATATAGACTCCATAATATATAGACTCCATAATATATAGACTCCATAATTGTATTCAGGGATTTCCAGGCTCTATACCGATACTTTAAATCATGATGCACTGGCTCTATCTCTCTTTAACTCTCTCTCTCTCTCTCTCTCTCTCTCTCTCTCTCTCCTACACACACACTCTCTCCTTGTTTCTTGCATCTATACACATGCCCAATATTTTGCTCTTGTTTCTTCTCTCTCGCTCTCTCTCTCTCTCTCTCTCTCTCTCTCTCTCTCTCTCTCTCTCTCTCTCTCTCTCTCTCTCTCTCTCTCTCTCTCTCACACAAAGAAAGACACACACATATACATACAATCCCCAGGAATATTCACAGAAAACCCAGACACAATTAAGCCGAACCAGAGGGCTAGAGAGAACCCCCCCCCCCCCCCCCCCCACACACACACACACAATTACTTCCTGCAACAACATACGCACAAGCCCCCCAAAACACACACACACACACACACACACACACACACACACACACACACACACACACACACACACACACAAAATATAAAACCCAGTACCCCAATTAAAGCCCATCCACACACAGAGAGAGAGAGAGAGAGAGAGAGAGAGAGAGAGAGAGAGAGAGAGAGAGAGAGAGAGAGAGAGAGAGAGAGAGGTGGGGGGTGGGGGGGGATGACAAAACAAGGCTGGATAATCTGTATACAAAACAAATTCAATACGTGGAGGTGATACGGCGATGTGTACACAAAACAAAAACAACAAAATTGTACGCTTTTATACAAACTGGTTTAAGGGGAATGACCTGTTGTTTTCTTTTTCTTTGTTGTATCCATTCGGCCCCATCCAGGCTACTGTTATAAGATATATATCCCCATCCAGGCTACTGTTATAAGATATATATCCCCATCCAGGCTACTGTTATAAGATATATATCCCCATCCAGGCTACTGTTATAAGATATATATCCCCATCCAGGCTACTGTTATAAGATATATTTTTTTTTTTTTTTTTTTCTATGTGATTGAGGGAGGCAAAAGGCATAACTGCCTATAGCGAGTGCCTCCCCCATAGTTGAAAGAGTGACAGGGCCAAAATCAAGGGACGTTCGAGCCAAAAAGGCTGGGACACAACGGAGTTTGAAGCAATTTAAGTCATAGGAAGAGGGAAAGACTGATTCTGGGAGAGAGTTCCAGAGCTCAGATGTTGAGTACCGTAGAAGAAAGTTTGAGAGTAACGTTTCACTCTTGGGTTGGAGAGTTGGACAGAGTAGGGGTGGGATTGAGTGCGCAATGACGGGTACCACGTGCCCTACGTAAAGGAGGTGGTATGCACTGGGATAGCTCTGAGGAACACTGATTATTATAGTAGCGATAGAATAGCGAGAGAGATGCAACATTGCGGCGGAGAGAGAGAGATTGCAGAGAGTTGGTGAGTGGACGGGAGTTAATGATACGAAAGGCCTTCCTTTCAACTTTGTCTAGGAGAGCGGTGTGAGAGGAACCTCCCCATCCAGGCTACTGTTATAAGATATATATCCCCATCCAGGCTACTGTTATAAGATATATATCCCCATCCAGGCTACTGTTATAAGATATATATCCCCATCCAGGCTATGTAAATAAGATGTATATCCCCATCCAGGCTACTGTTATAAGATATATATCCCCATCCAGGCTACTGTTATAAGATGTATATCCCCATCCAGGTGTCGATTTTTTCCTGGCAGTGAGCCAGCATTTTATGGAGAAATCCGGTTTAGCTGGAGATATTTTTCAATCGAAAAATGTACAAATTTAGTTAGCTGTTTAACTCATTATCGAAAATATGGTGGCTCGCTATCGCTCGCCAGGTATAAATCGACACCTGGATGGGGATAAACGTCTTAAAACATTAGGCTGAATGCGGCCGAATGGATACAACCCAGAGAGCGAAAAAACACGCAGGTCACCCCCCTTAACGCCTTACGAGCGGGCCCGTCAGTAACTTCTACTACCTGCCAAGCGGGGTTTTTTACCCTAAACGACCTTGTTTCCGTGCTCTTTTTCATGCATAAACAACAGCCAGAGCGTAATACAATTATGTATCCCTGAAAGGGCGATAATTGAGCTTTCCAATGACACCAGAACCACCCTTCTACGACCACGCCGTTCTCTTGCAACGATTCGTGCAAGGACGAGTGCAACAAAAAATTTCCCTAAAATACGGTAATTTCCTTACATAATTCCATGTTGTAGCGAGGGCATGGGTGTGGGTGTGTGTGGAGTAGATGTCAGTAGTCGCGCGGGACCCGTTGACCGAGCGGTCATGAGCCGCACCTACGCTCCTCCCGTCGGCTCGTTCTCTCTCTCAGAAGCCTTTATTGCTCAAAAATGGCACACGGACTTAAGTCGGTCCCCGCTCTTTGGGCATGTGGTCTCTAGCCCGAACTTAAGTCCACCCCGCCAGACAAGGGTTTTAAGGGGAGATCTCCACTTAAGGGATTTTTTCTTGACCCTTTCTCCGCATGTTTAGCCCCATTGCTTTGATATTATAAAACGTTTGCCACATTAGTTTAGCGATTTTAAGAACTTTTCACCCCATATTAAGATCCGTTTTGTGCCATTCAGGTGTCCAATTTATCTGGCGAGCGAAAGCGAGCCTGTAATTTAAGAGGAAACCGGCCTTCGGCGGGGGGGAAAAAAAAATTTTTTTTCTACCGAAAAATGTACAAATATATCTTGAAAGGGACTCAAGGGGGTGTAATTTTAAGCTTGATGGAGGTCTAGGGAACAAACTAAATACCTCCCCTTAACACATTGATATAACATTGGCGAGAGCTCTACTTCGTTAAGCTTGTTATTGGCACTCTAATATTCATCCAGGGCTGGTATATCTATTTATCGTATTATGTACAGTGTACAGTGTACAGTGTACTGTATATACCAGGAGAGTCCAGTATACAAGCATACACACACACACAGACACACACACACACACACACACACACACACACACACACACACACACACACACTCACTCACTCACTCACACACACACAAACACACACACACACACACACACTCACTCACTCACTCACTCACTCACTCACTCACTCACTCACTCACTCACTCACGCACGCACGCACGCACGCACGCACGCACGCACGCACGCACGCACGCACGCACGCACGCACGCACGCACACACACACACACACACACACACACACACACACACACACACACACACACACACACACACACACACACACACACACACACACACACTAATGCTTGCTGACCATGATGAGGAAGGGATGTTGAATTAATTCATATCTCGTGTAGGACCATTAGCTACATATCATATTCACGTGTTTATGACCTTATTAATAAACCTGGAAGCAATGTATTGAAATTAGTTCATTACCTATTGTTCACTCGGATGCCATGGTCTTTAGCCCAGTCATAAATATTCGTGAACTTCACATAATCTAATTATGGAAGTATATCTCTGAAACAAAACTTTGGGTCCCTATTAGGTGGTCAGGTCTTAATACTACCAGAGACAGGGACAGTTTATAATATAAAAATAGGACAGAAAAGTAGAAGGTTCTCTCTCCCCACCCTCCACTCCCTCCGGCTATGGAGCCGTACCGGAAAAAAAGGATGAAATGATACCTTATGGACCAGGAAACGCCCACAAGCATAGTTTTTGTATAGGATAGAAATATATTAGTCTGAAACGGAACTTACACTCACATAGCCTACCCACTGATTATATATATATATTCATTCATATGAGAGAGAGAGAGAGAGAGAGAGATTGTATGTACTGTGTACGCATATGCATAGTTTACTGTTATGAAGTGAAGTGTATGCCCGTATATGATATAAAATATGCATGTATGCATATTCCCTTCCCAAGCGTGTTCGTGTATTCATATGTAAAATATGAACGTACTAGTATGTGTATATATGCACGTGTGTGTG
>CM064495.1:8228654-8258654 GCA_032716605.1 Paralithodes platypus
AGATGAGAGAGAGAGTACAAAGAGAGAGAAGAGGTACAAAGGAAATGGAAATCAAAGCAAAACACAGGTCTAGTTGGGAACCCTTCTAGGTTGACTTGTCCTCCAAAACACATGAGGATCACAGTGGTCCCCCCAAACAGTGTTGTAGAGGGGGTAAGGGGAAAAACATTGGAGAAAAGGGAACTCACTGCCCTGCCACTAACGTGGAGAGGACTAGGAAGTTAGTAGAGGACCATATAGGGGAGGTGTTTAGTAAACTGAGGGGGAGGATAAAGTTATTTCATTTACAAAAAACGACAGTCCCCAGTCTCGCGCGGTTTGATGCGGAGATATTTGTGTGGGGCGGAATTTTAAATGAAATCAAAAACGGGTGACTGCCTGTCTTATTAACGTTCTCGGGGCAAGCCCAAATTTCCCCAAACACAAAGTTGACAACTCGATTGAAGAAGAAAAATTCTTAAGAATTCCGTGCGAAGTTAAAAGATACTTTTACCCAAATTAATTTTGCAACCGTTTTCCCCAGCGTGGTAATTAAGAATTCGCGCGTCCGATAGTGAAGTAACTTACTACAGTTCCAATTATTGGTCGATGCCCTTTGATGAATTTAGAACACTTGAAAGTAGGTAGTCCCGCGGGCCCTTCTTTAATACCCCCTGGCGCTGGGTTTTTTAAAGGAAAATAATAGATGTAATTCCTTTCTAAGACTGCTCCTTTTCGACTATGGTTTGTTCTTTATGGTCTAGGGTATCATTTTGGTAAAAACTCACGTTTGAACTCGTTTCTTAGGCTTGTTTTTATATCTTTTTGGTAATAAGGGAGCACCAAGGATTGAACCGGCAGTATTTCCAGAAGAGGGGGGGCCGGGACTAAAGGAAATTGTAAAGGGTTAGCGATCAACTTCTTTTGGGGATTTATGCCTCAAAATTGGGGACCTTGCACTATAAAGCCAATTATTTATTTGTTTGCCTTCTTAAAACACTTCTGGAAACCATTGGTTGAAACCCTCGAGTTTTACTCGGATCTACGTTTTATCGCTTTATTGTTACTCCCAGCCATCAGTTTTCTCTGTTTGTACATTTCTTTAAGCTGAAAGTTGGCCATTCCATACCGAATAGTTTGCCTTTCTCCATTTAGGTTATTCCTTTTTTTTTTTTTTTTTTTTTTTCTTTGACAACATGTAGTACTTTACTGATTTATCTCCGCCATCATTGAAACTTCCATTTTGCCAATTTGCGGCCCAAACAGGACAATTGGTATCACTAGATTGTGGTTGCATATCGGTCCAACTTTGTTCTTTTGCATAGAGTACGCCTATTTGCCCCAATTTTATGTAATCCGTCAGCAAATTTTTGCAAGATTGGGTGCCAGGTTAGAACCTCTCAATATATGTCCGTTTGATGTAAATTAGAAAGGAGGAATTGCAGATCCCCCTAGCTAACCGATTCCCTGTAGGGTACCCCCCGCCTAACTTACCATTTGGTCCATTTTAGCTGCCGTACCCCCCCGGGTGGGGGTTTTTTTTTTTTTAGTAGACCTACCCTTTGCTTTCTGTTGTTACATGAGCACAATTTGTCTATCCAGTTCAACAACAACCGTCCCTTTGTATTCCATGGCGCTTATTAAGTTTTACGGCAGTAAACGCTTTTTTTGTGGCGGAACTTTGTCAAAAAGAGGCCCTTTTGAAAACATCAAGGCGAGCTATATAATATCTATCAGCCTTTTACTTCTCAATCGTAGAGGTTGAAGGATATCGATGCGAAGAAGTATCCTAAGAGGTTTGTTAAACAGGTAAACGTTTTTTTTACCGAAAAGCCCGTGTTGAGCTAATCTTTAAGTCATGTTTATTATTTCCTCTAAAGTGATTTACGAGTCTGTCTCGTATTACCGCTTTTTCTTTTTTCTTCTAGTTTTTCTAGCATTTTACATACAAAAACTGATGGTTAAGCTGGTATTGTGCTGACGATAGTTACCCTGGGGAGGGATTTTGGCCAATAGTTGCCCCTTTGTTTTGAATAGAGGGGAGAGGGGATAGAGCAGAGAGAGAAAGAGCGAAAGCGAGAGCAAGAGAGGTAGAGAGAAAAAGAGAGAGAAAGAGCGAGAGAGAAAGAGAGAGAGAGAGACGAGATTAGAGATGAGAGAGAGGGAGGGAGGCGTGGAGAACGGGGGGGGGGATGGGGGATAGGAGAAGAGAGAAATGAGCGAAAGCTGAGAAACGCAAGGCAAGAGGAAAAAGAGAGGAGGAGAGAGAGATGAGAGAGATGAGAGGAGATGAGAGAGGAGATGAGAGCTGCAGCGAGGAGGACAGAAAAAAAACAGACAGAGAGCGAGAGCAAGGAAGGGAGGCTAGTTGGTTGGTGGTGGATGAAGTAATGTGGAGTAAGGTGGCAGGTATAATGACTTAATCCACACTGAGAGTACTTACCGACCCTGGCAGGGAGGGAGGTAGGCTTATTAGTCTGTAGCAGGGGTTGGCAGGGTAGGGGAGGCTGGATTAAGGGGGTCCACCTTATTTTTTATTCTCTCTCTGTCTCTCTCTCTCTCTGGGTTGTATCCATCCGGCCCCATTCAGCCTACTGTTTTAAGACGTTTATCCCCATCCAGGTGTCGATTTTTTGCTGGTGACTGGCAGCGAGCCAGCATATTTTTTATAATGTTTTTAACAGCAGGCTAAATTTGTACAATTTTGTATACACAAAATTTAATGTCTCCGACGAACCGGATTTCTCCATACAATGCTGGCTCGCTATCGCTCGCCAGGAAAAAATCGACACTTGATGGGGATAAACGTCTTAATTATTATGTTCCTTCCAACAACCAACTATACTCCTAAAATCTTAAAACAGTAGGCTGAATAGGGCCAGATTGATACAAGCCAGAATAAGAGAGAAAAAAAGCAAGTCACCCCCTTAAGTAGTGGTGGTTGGGTAGGGTGGGGTAGGATTTGCTGGATTTAACAGGGTTGGCTCGGTAGGCTTGGGATTGTAAGCTGTTTTTATGGTGGAAGGTATGTTTGGGAAAGTGTAGGGTACCTTGCCTTAAGTAGAATAGAGTAGGGGAGGGTAGGGATGGAGTAGCAGGATAGGTAGGGTAGGATAGGAGTAGCAGGGTAGGGATGGAGTAACAGGGTAGGGTAAGGTCTGGACTTTATGGCAGTGGGGGCCCGGCTTATAAACCCTCGATATACGACCCAGGCCAGACCTCGCTCTCTAATTTTTACGAGGGCGAGCTGTGCCGGCCAGAGAGAGAGAGAGAGAGAGAGAGAGAGAGAGAGAGAGAGAGAGAGAGAGAGAGAGAGAGAGAGAGAGAGAGAGAGAGAGAGAGAGAGAGAGAGAGAGAGAGAGAGAGAGAGAGAGAGAGTCATTTTAATATTGAGAAAGACACGTAGATTGAATAGGCAAGGTTGACGTTGAAAACTAAAGAATAATACAATTAAAATAATGTTAATGGGAGATAGTTAGATTAATAGACAGATAAATAGAGAGAGAGAGAGAGTACAAAGGAAATCAAGCAACAACAGGTCTAGTGACCCTTCTAGGCTGCTTGTCCTCCAAAACACTGAGGATCAAGTGTCCAAACAGTGGTTTAGAGTGGGTAAGGGAACATTGGAAAGGGAACTACTGCCCTGGAACTAATGTCCGTGGCAGGACTAGGAAGTTAGGAGGGGACATATGGGTTAGTAACTGAGGGGAGGATAAAATAAAGTTATTCATTTACAAACGCAGTCAGTCGCGGGTTTGATGCGAGATATTTGTCTAGGCGGAGTTTAAATGAATCAACGGTGCTGCAGTCTATAACGTCTCGGGGAAGCCCATTCCACAAGTTGACAACTCGATTGAAGAAGAAATTCTTAGATTCGTGTGAGTTAAAAGATTTACCAATAATTTTGCAACCGTTTCCCCGCGTGTAATTAGATTGGTCGATAGTGAAGTACTTACTACAGTTCATATTGTCGATGCCTTTGATGATTTTGAACACTTGAATTAAGTCACCTCTTAATCTGCGCTGGGTTAAAGGAAATAGATTTAATTCTCTAAGACGCTCTTCGTATGGTTTGTTCTTTAGGCTAGGTATCATTTTGGTAACGCTACGTTGAACTCGTACTAGCTTGTTTATATCTTTTTGGTAATAAGGGCACCAGGATTGAACGCAGTATTCCAGAAGAGGGCGGACTAAGGAATTGTAAAGGGTTAGGATAACTTCTTTGGATTTATGCTCAAATGACCTGCCTATAAAGCCAATTATTTTGTTTGCCTTCTTAACAACTTCTGAACATTGTTGACTCGGTTTTAGGTTACTCGATATTGTTACTCCCAGATCGGTTTCTCTGTTTACATTCTTAAGCTGAGTGCCATTCATCGAATAGTTTGCTTTCTCATTTAGGTATCCGATATGTAGTACTTTACATTTATCCGCATTGAAACTCATTTGCCAAATTTGGGCCCAATGTGACAATTTATCTAGATTGTGTTGCATATCGTCAACTTGATCTTTTGAGAGTACGCTATTTGCAATTTTTGTATCGTCAGCCAATTTTGAGATTGTACAGGTGAGACCCTCATCTATGTCGTTGATGTAAATTAGAAAGAAAATTGGTCCTAGTACCGATCCCTGGGGTACCCCGCTACTTACATTGGTCCATTTAGATGCCTTACCGTTTATGACTACTCTTTGCTTTCTGTCGCTGAGCCAATTTTCTATCCATTTCAAACACACCGTCTTGTATTCCATGCGCTTTTAGTTTTAGCAGTAAACGTTTGTGGGGAACTTTGTCAAAGGCCTTTTGAAAATCAAGGTATATAATATCTACAGCTTTACTCTCATCGTAGAGGTTGAGGATATCGTGGAAGAAGTCTAAGAGGTTTGTTAAACAGGAACGTTTTTTACGAAAGCCGTGTTGAGTATCTTTAAGTATGTTATTTTCCTCTAAGTGATTTACGAGTCTGTCTAGTATGACCGTTTCTAGCATTTTACATACAACTGAGGTTAAGCTAATTGGACGATAGTTACTGGGTAGGGATTTGCTGCCTTTTTTTAATATCGGTGTTACGTTGGCTATCTTCCACTGATCAGGCATAGTTCCAGACTGCAAGGATTTATTGAATAGTAATGTCAGTGGTTTGGAGAGCTCATCCTTAGCTTCCTTTAGAACTCTAGGCGAGATTGTATCAGGTCCAGGCGTTTTATTTACCGTGAGTTTATCTAAACAATTCAATACTTCTCTCTCTGTAACGGTGATATTGCTTAGAACATCTGAATTATCAATCTGAATCGGCGATGGTTTAGGGATATTACTGAGGTCTTCTGTTGTAAAAACTGATGCACAGAAGGTATTGAGGGCATTACTCATTTGTACTTCGTCTTTGGTGTATTCTCCATTTTCATCGACTAACAGTCCAACAGTTGAAGTAACTACTTTTTTCTTTCTGATATAACTATAGAATTCTTTCGGGTTTGTTTTACTTTGATTCGCAATATGTAACTCTAGGGTCTTTTTACTTTGCTTAATTAACTTTTTGGCTTTGCGTCGTAGCTCTACAAATTTCACCCGTTCTTCGTCATTTTGTGAGGATTTTAATCCATCATTAGCAAAAATTTTAGCAAGCAGGCAGTTTGAAATATCTTTATTCCACCATTTGGGCTTATTATTATGGCCTGGACGCCGTATTTTCGATGGTATGCAGTCTTGCACTGCTTTTAGGTAAGTGGTTTCGAATAACTTCCAAGATGTATTTATGTCGTTATTGTTAATTAAAAAGCTCCAGTCAGTTTCTTTAAACATAGCTCTAAGTTTATGAAAGTTTGCTTTCTTGAAATTAGGAACTTTTTCGATGCTACTATTTGGTTCGTTACTAGTAAAGTTTAAAGTGAAAGTTATCGTACGATGGTCGCTGTTACTGAATTCATCACCAACATTCAAATTCTCTATTAATTCTTCTTTTGTTGCAAGTACAATGTCAAGAACGTTATTACCACGGGTCGGTGTTCGAACAAATTGATAAAGCGAACTCTCTTGCAAGTTCGTATACAAGTCATGTCCGGAGTGTGAAGTAAGAGTATCGCCCCACTTGGTCACAGGTAAATTAAAGTCGCCAATAAATACGTTATCTTGTGAGTTACTTACATCTGCAATTTGTTCATAAATTTCTCGGTCAGTTTGCACTGATTGAGCTGGAGGTCTGTATATTAATGCAAGTATTATTTTTGTACCTTTATTATTATTTATTAGCACAATAGATGTGTCGACGTTCACAATTTGAGGTTTTGACAAGAGGGTCGGGTTAAGACTTTCTTTGATATAAAATAAAACGCCACCTCCATTTGTATTTATTCGGCTTTTCTCAAACATTACATAACCGGGAAGTGAATACTCTGCTAAAAAGTCTCTATCTACTGTATTGAGCCAAGATTCTGTTATACCAATCACATCATAATTTTCAGTAAACACTAGTTCCTCTAAATCTGAAAATTTATTGCGTATGCTACGAGCGTTTGCATAGAAAACCTTTAAAGTTGCGGTTTTAGAACTCACAGAACGTTCTTTAATCAAATTTTTGGTTCTGGTCGGATCTACATTTAGAGAGAGAGAGAGAGAGAGAGAGAGAGAGAGAGATAGATAGATTAATAGAGAGAGAGAGAGAGAGAGAGAGATATGGGGGTGATATTCCAAGGATGACAACCAACGCTGTGCGTATTTATTTGCGCATTGTTTTATATTTTTATTGTGTTTTAGTTTCCTCCCTAGATCTCCATCAACCTGTAAAAACACCCCCTAGACCCCCCTTCAAGAAAAATTTGTACATTTTTCGGTAGAAAATATATTTGCTTCTGTGGCCAGGGACCCTCGTAATCCTTTCGGGCATGGAGGCATACATTCCATTCTCTTTCTCTCAGACTAATGCTAACAAATCTTGGTTTACTCACGCTTGTCTGCAATAAGGAGGAAGCATTCAAATGGTACCGTTGCCTTCCAACTCAAGACTCTCATTCTTCCTATGTTTCTGCCTGGAATCAAGCCAAATCTGTTCTTGGACTCGCCAAATACTCTTTCATCAATAATAAATGCACTGAACTATCTAACTCTAGCTCTTCCCAAGCTTTCTGGCATCTAGCCAAAAACGTCTCTAACAATTTTTCTTCCTCGTTTTCCCTCCCCTTTTCCACTCTGATGGCACTACCGTCACATCTTCCTCTGACAAAGCTGAACTCTTCGCCCAAACTTTCTCTAGAAAAATCTACCTTGATTGATTCTGGTGCTATTCCTCCCCCCCCCCCCCCCACTCCCCTACTTATGCCTAATATCCAAATATCTTCTAAAGATGTACTTTCAACCCTCTCTTGGCTTAACTTAATACTAAGAAGGCGTACGGACCGGACAGTGTTCCTCCTGTTGTACTAAAAAACTGTGCTTCCGTGCTGACTCCCTGTCTAGGCAAACTCTTCCCGTTTATGGGTTAAGGAAGGATGAATGTGGAAAGAAGGGAGGTTTAAAGCCAGTGTCACACGAGCGCTTTTTCCGTCAATTTTCGATACGCAAGTTTTCTCGTCATAGTGTGAGGCTTTTGCGCATTGAAATCGGAAACTAGACTGAAGGTAGTTTATGTTAGGTGGCTGAAATCTGCAAAAGTGTAAATTTGAAGCTGTGAGATTACAATTGACCGTAATAATACAAGGAAAAGACACAACCTTTAAAAAAACAAAGAAGGACTAGATTCAATTCAATTTTAATTACAATTTGTATTGACATGAGAACATCTGTACATATACAATACAGTATATCAATTATATAAATCAAATAATCACATAGTTAAATTGGAGTAAACGGAAGAGAAACAAGGCTAAAGAAACGACCTATTTTAATTATCACATAGTTAAATTGGAGTAAACAGAGGAGAAACAAGACTAAAGAAACGACCTATTTTAATAATCACATAGTTAAATTGGAGTAAACAGAGGAGAAACAAGACTAAAGAAACGACCTATTTTAATAATCACATAGTTAAATTGGAGTAAACAGAGGAGAAACAAGACTAAAGAAACGACCTATTTTAATAATCACATAGTTAAATTGGAGTAAACGGAAGAGAAACAAGGCTAAAGAAACGACCTATTTTAATTATCACATAGTTAAATTGGAGTAAACAGAGGAGAAACAAGACTAAAGAAACGACCTATTTTAATAATCACATAGTTAAATTGGAGTAAACAGAGGAGAAACAAGACTAGAAAAAGACCTATTTAATAATCACATAGTTAAATTGGAGTAAACAGAGGAGAAACAAGACTAAAGAAACGACCTATTTAATTATCACATAGTTAAATGGAGTAAACAGGAGAAACAAGACTAAAGAAACGACCTATTTTAATAATCACATAGTTAAATTGGAGTAAACAGAGGAGAAACAAGACTAAAGAAACGACCTATTTAATATCACATAGTTAAATTGGAGTAAACAGAGGAGAAACAAGACTAAAGAAACGACCTATTTTAATTATCACATAGTTAAATTGGAGTAAACAGAGGAGAAACAAGACTAAAGAAACGACCTATTTTAATAATCACATAGTTAAATTGGAGTAAACAGAGGAGAAACAAGACTAAAGAAACGACCTATTTTAATAATCACATAGTTAAATTGGAGTAAACAGAGGAGAAACAAGGCTAAAGAAACGACAAGATTATTACAGCTTGGAGTGGCATTTAAGCTCACCCACCGTCCCGGACCCCTCCCCTCCCCTCCCCTCCCCTCTCATCTAGCAATAAAAGGTGGAGGAAGAGAGCGGAGAATGAGCGTAAAGATCTGAGGGGGGGAGGAAGACAAATTACGCTCCCCCCCCCCCCCCCCCCTGCCTCTCGAGATACATTTGTACATTTTTCGGTTGAAAAATGTCTCAGCCGAAGGCCGGAATTATCCTCCTAAATTACAAGCTCACTACCGCTCGCCATGAAAAATTCGACACCTAAATGTCACGAAAGATATCGATATCAGCAGAGCAATTGGGCGAAAGGTCTTAAAATTGTCAAACTAATGGAACGAACGTCTTATTATCTCAAAACTAATGGGGCTAAACATGTGGGAGAAGGGGCTCACAGAATAGACCCAAGACTAGACAAAAGACAGATATGTAGACAACACTACTAGAGATTGGAGCGGCATGTAAGCCCCCCCCCCCCCCCCCACACACACACACACCTCTTTCATCAAGCAATAATAGGTGGAGGAAGAGAGCGGAAAACGAGGGTAAATAGGATTGGAGGGGGAGCTACAAGAAAATGGAGTTTGGGAAGAGTGATAATTTTTTGTTATTTTTATAGTAAAGGGTGCAGGCAGAAGGCAAGGGTGAGAACTAACACCCGTAACTTAATACCTCAGAGGGGGGAAGGGGGGTGGAGGGAATTAAATAAAGCTTGATGGAGGTCTAGGGAGGAAAAAAAACAGAAAAAAAAAACAATATATATATATATATATATATATATATATATATATAGACAGAGAGAGAGAGAAACACAGAGGTAGAGAGAGAGAGTAGAAGTTAAGAGCGAGTGTAGAATATAAGCAAGTTTAAGAGAAGAGAGAGAATGGTTTAAGAGCAAATGAGATGGTGGCTGAAAAGAGGAACGGTGGGAGGGAAGGAGCAGGATTTAGGAGATGGAAGGAGAGGAAAAGACAGGAAAAAGAGATAACAAGAGATATTTGAAATGGAAAGAGAGGACAAGAGAGTAAATTGAGAACAAGATATACTTGGTAAGGAAGGAGAAGAAATGAGAGGAAAATTAGAAAACTAGAGATATTCGTTGTAAAGGAAGTACGAGAATGACGAAGGAATTAGTGTAAACTAGAATGTATAATTTAAATGAAAGAGTGAGGGTAAAGAGTGAAGTAACACACACACACACACACACACACATATACACACACACATAAACATACATATTAATGTGTGTTTGAAAGAGAGAGTGAGAGTGAGTTAGAGTTTATAGAGATGGAGAGAGCTAGATAAAAGTTGTTGTTCCCCAGGCTGTCTGACCGAGCAGCAGCCCCAAGGTCCCAAGCAAGGCCATGGCCATAACTGAATAACTGAACGCCCCCACAGAACACTCACTGTTTTACTACTAAGAATACCCAGGTGACCGAAGCCGCTCCCAGGCGAGGGGCTGAAGAGAGTGCGGAAACACCCAGGATACGAATCCTCTCCCAGGGCCCTGTTCTCCTTAACAATTATGAAGGGAAAGTTGAGGGGCAGGAGAAAAATGTGACGCTTTGGCTCCCAATAGTAGAGAGGTTAAGGGGAGATCTCCACTTGAGGGATTTTTTTCTTGACCCTTTTCTCCCTCATGTTTAGCACCATTGCTTTTGATATTATTAAACGTTTGCCCCATTAGTTTAGCGATTTTAAGAACTTTCACCCCATATTAAGACCTTTCGTGCAATTCAGGTGTCGATTTTATCCTGGCGAGCGATAGCGAGCCTGTAATTTAAGAGGAAGCGGCCTTCGGCCGGGACATTTTTCGGTAGAAAAATTTACAAATTTATCTTGAAAGGGACTCAAGGGGGTGTAATTTTAAGCTTGATGGAGGTCTAGGGAACAAACTAAATACCTCCCCTTAATCCATGGAAGAGACGCTGCGACTTGAGATCTAGAAAATATACCGGTATAAGTGAAAGGAACAGTCAGAGTAAGCTATGGGTATGGCAGAGAACGCTCAACTCTTACTCTGATAGACCAGCCCTTCACCATGCTGGATAAAAGTATGTTTACCTGGTATTTTTGCTATATAAAACTAATAATATCAGGTAAAAATATGTTGGAAGGAGCCCACCTCGCTTTTTTTTTCTCTCTTTCTCTCCCTCTCCATACAATGCTGGCTCGCTATCGCTCGCCAGGAAGAAATCGACACCTGGATGGGGATAAACGTCTTAAAACAGTTGGCTGAATGGGGCCGAATGGATACAAGCCAGAGAAACTGAGAGAAAGAAGGAAAACAAGCAGGTGACCCCCCCCTCCTTAAAGGAATATATTGTGAGTTGAATACACGCCAATCAGATCATACAGCCGTGATTGAATACACGACAATCAGATCATACAGCCGTGATTGAATACACGCCAATCAGATCATACAGCCGTGATTGAATACACGCCAATCAGATCATACAGCCGTGATTGAATACACGACAATCAGATCATTCAGCCGTGATTCCTAGAATATCATACGATTATTAACAGGAATTAGGAAGAAACTTTTCTGGCTATTATTAGACGATTATATTCAGGTTAGGAAAGGAATTTGCAACAGACTAATAAGTGATGGAAAATGCAGATTTGGTGAAAAATGCAGATACCACCACCAACCATCTGCAAGTCGTCACTGAAAGAAAAGACCTGCTATAATACTAACTGCCACGATTTTCATATTAGAGGTACATGGAGGTATGCAAGTAACATCACAAATGGTACTGGCAACCCAAAAAACTCTCCAGCTTCGCGAGGACGAGACAGAGGAAGAAGGCAAGGAGAGAACTGGCAGATGAAGATGAGGAGATTGAAGGAGATGGAAGAGCACATACAACACCTAGAGCACCTCCTGGACACCCAAGAGTGGCGAGTACCTCCCGAAGACTATTAGAAACGCATAGTTCTCCAAACAATCTCTCCCCACTCTTGTTTGCAAATATCCAAGGCCTAAAAAACAGAACTACAAACAAAGTACCATTTATTAGGGGCCTGCTAGAAGAAGGAAACACTATATTTGCGGCTCTCACAGAAACTCCCATTAAAGATCAAGAGGATAGTGAAGTATGGATTCCTGGTTATAACCTACACAGAGCGGACAGAACGCATAGAACACGTGGAGGTGTAGCCTTGTACATCCACGACTCACTGATATGTACTGAATTCCTAAATAACAGTAATGAAGTGGTGGAAATACTGGGAGTTAAAATAGAATCCATAAATTTAGCAGTTATTGTAACATACAGGCCTCCGGACTCATCCCTAGAAGAATTCAAAACCCAGCTCAACAAAATAAAAACAGAAGTGGAAGCACTGGGGAACCCAACACCAAATATTATGTGGCTAGGAGACTTTAACCTACCAAACATTAAATGGAGACGAGTAGAAAACCAAGTAGTGGCAAATAACACCATGGAAGCAAATCCGAGAGAGCTTTTTACACTTTGCGACTATTTTAGTCTTAACCAACATATTGCCGAACCCACACGGGAAAACAATATCTTAGACCTTGTCTTCACTAACAATGACTCTCTAGTACACAGCATAAACATATCGGACACAACATACTCAGATCATAAATTAATTGAGATCAAAACAACCTTAGCAAGTGTTCAGACAACCTCAGAATCGAGACCAAGAACCGGCCCTTTCAGTAAATTTAACTTCAATAACAAAAATATTAGGTGGGAAGAGGTAAATCAAGAAATGGAGGAAATAGACTGGGAAGATTTAATGAATAACCTGACACCAGCAGAATGTCTTGTCCTAATAACAGAAACCATGACCCAAATCTGTAGCCACCACATACCTGAAAGACAAACAAGACGAAGAAGCAAACAAGATCGGGAAAGAAGGAAGCTGTACAGAAGAAGAAAATTACTCACACAACGACGCATACATCGAAATCTACAGGATAGGCAAAAGGCCAAAATAGATACAGAAATTGTGGAAATTGAACATAGGCTAAGAATATCATATGAACTACAACATATGGAAGAGGAGAGGAAAGCTATTGCAGGTATAAAGGAACATTCCAAGTACTTCTTTTCATATGCCAAACTAAAGGCTAAATCAACATCAAACATCGGCCCACTAAGCAAAGGGGATGGGTAATTCACAGGGGACAAAAAGGAAATGAGCGAACTCCTACGCCAGCAGTATGAAATGGCCTTCAGTGAGCCTGATGAAACAAAAGCCATCAGAGATAAAAATATATTTTTCATGGAAACCTCCCCCACGGAAGCCCCCCATGTGCTGGATATTGATTTCGGTCCAAAAGACATAGAAGAGGCCATTTCCAACATGCCATCCCACTCGGCACCAGGCCCAGACTCATGGAATTCGATCCTAATGAAGAAATGTAAGGAAAACCTCTCAAAACCCCTTATAATGTGGAGAAGGAGTCTAGACACTGGTGAAATACCAGATAGCTTAAAAAACGCAATAATTTCCCCACTGCATAAAGGAGGGAGTAAAGCACTACCAAAAAACTACCGCCCGGTAGCTCTAACCTCCCACATCATTAAAGTTTTCGAGCGAGCCCTGCGAAGCAAAATCTCAGCTTTCATGGAGGCAAATGAACTACACAACACCGGTCAACATGGGTTCAGAGCGGGAAGATCATGTCTCTCACAACTTTTGGAACATTATGACAAAATTCTTAAAGCGCTAGAAGAAAAGAAAAATGTTGATGTCATCTACACCGATTTTGCTAAGGCATTTGATAAATGTGACCATGGTATAATAGCCCACAAATTAAAAGCAAAAGGTATAACGGGGAAAATCGGACGGTGGATATATAATTTCCTCGTAAACCGAAAACAATCAGTAGCAGTAAACCAAGTCACATCTGAGCCTTCGGATGTAAAAAGCTCAGTGCCCCAAGGAACAGTGCTAGCACCCCTTCTGTTCCTCATTCTAATTTGCGACATAGATACCAACACAAGACACAGTACAGTGTCGTCTTTTGCGGATGACAAAACTAGGCAAGATAGTAAACACACAAGAGGACACGGGCCAGCTGCAGGAAGACATAAATGTAGTGTTCCAGTGGACCAGGGAAAACAACATGCAATTCAATGAAGAAAAATTCCAATTAATACGGTACGGAGAAAATAATGGCGTTAAAGTGATCACAAACTACCTAACAGAATCTAACCACATAATAGAACGGAAAGACAGTGTGAAAGACCTTGGGGTGTTAATGTCTGAAAATATGGGTTTCAAAGAACATAACCAGGTCAAAGTTGCGGCTGCGAAACGTTTAACGGGTTGGATTCTGCGTACATTTAAAACCGCGGTGAATTACCTATGATAACGCTCTTCAAATCTCTAGAGCTACCGCGGCTTGAATACTGTAGCGTATTAACATCCCCATACAAAGCAGGTGAAATAAATGACTTAGAGAGTGTACAAAGAAATTTCACTTCGCATATAAGTTCGGTAAAACAGCTACACTATTGGGATCGTTTAAAAGCACTGAACCTGTACTCGCTGGAACGTAGAAGAGAACGTTACCTAATAATATACACGTGGAAAATCGCAGAGGGTTTAGTACCAAACCTACATACTCCGATAGTCATGAAATTCAGTGATAGGAGAGGCTGGGAATGCAATATCCCCCGGATGAATAACAGGGGTGCTATGGGCTCTCTGCAAGAGGGCTGGTTATCACACAGAGGCCCACGTCTCTTCAACAAACTCCCACGGCGAGTAAGAGACATGAGGGGCGTCTCTTTAGACAACTTCAAGAGAGCCCTCGATGTCGAACTGCAAAAAGTGCCAGACGAGCCCATCTTAGCAAGGGAGCGGGCTGTCTCTTCAAACAGTCTGCTGCACCAAATCACAACCCACAACGAGGGGCGACGCGCTCCTCGGTGCTGCTAGTAGAGTGGCGAACACAACCTAAGGTAACCTAAGGTAAGGTATGTGGACATCAGAGGGTTGATTGAAATAGTCTTTGCCATTATAATGTCCACAGATCCTTCCTAAGCTATCTAAAATAGTCTAATGATAGCCAGATTGTACTGTCAAAATGCGTCGTAATCTTAAAAGGGTTAAAAAAGGGAATTGTGTTAACGAAAACGAAATACTAGATAAATATTATGGCCCACTAAAATAAAGTTGAAAAAGAAGATAGCAGGATTGAGAATAGCCATATCTGCTAACTTTGAAACTGCAATAAAAGAACAAGTAAAAGAAACAAAGGGAAAGAGAGAGAGAGAGAGAGAGAGAAAGAGAGAGAGAGAGAGAGAGCAGGAGGCACTGAAGTAATACAAGAAGTGTAAAGAGAAAGCCGAGCCCAGCATCAGAAAATGAAGGGAGAGAGAGAGAGAGAGAGAGAGAGAGAGAGAGAGAGAGAGAGAGAGGGGCACTGAAGTAATACAAGAAGTGTAAAGAGAAAGCCGGGCCCAGCATCAGGAACATGCAGGGGGAGAGAGAGAGAGAAGAAGAAAGAAAGAGAGAGAGAGAGAGAGAGAGAGAGAGAGAGAGAGAGAGAGAGAGAGAGAGAGCAGGAGGCACTGAAGTAATACAAGAAGTGTAAAGAGAAAGCCGGGCCCAGCATCAGGAACATGCAGGGGGAGAGAGAGAGAGAAGAAGAAAGAAAGAGAGAGAGAGAGAGAGAGAGAAACAAAATATATAGAAAGAGAGAGGGGGAAGAGGGAGGAGGTTAGGAAGGGTTAGATGGGGGGGAAGGGGGGAGGAGAGGACAACAGAGAGAGAGGGGGGGAGGCATAAATAAATTGAAGGGTAAGATAAGAGAGAAAGAGAGGGGAGGGAGGGGAGGAAGGGGAAGGCAGAGGGGGATTGGAGGGGAGGGGGAGGATGTTATAGAGGGGAGTAGGATGCGTAAAGAAAATGAAGGGTAAGAGAGAGAGAGAGAGAGAGAGAGAGAGAGAGAGAGCCAGCCAGCCAGCCAGCCAGCCCTGGACTAGACTGTTTGTGTATGCATCCCCAACAATTTAGCAGTGGGTTTTTGCTGTGGTCTTATGTGTGGGGGGTCTTATGATGAATAATTAGTGCTATCATTATGTGTGTGTGTGTGTGTGTGTGTGTGTGTGTGTGTGTGTGTGTGTGTGTGTGTGTGTGTGTGTGTGTGTGTGCGTGTGTGTGTGTGTCTGTGTGTGCGTGGTGTGTGTGTGTGTGTGTGTGTATGTATGTGTGTGTGCGTATGTATGTATGTATATGCGTGTGTGTTTGCGTGTATGTATGTTTGTGTGGTGTGTGTGTTGAATAACAATTAGTATCATAAAGTACCAGTACCTATTCTCACGCTGCCCCAGGCTCTTATATAACTTACACAACACAAAATATTATATTATATTAAATTAAATTATATTAAAATATATTAAATTATTATATTAAATTAAATTATATTAAAATATATTAAATTATTATATTAAAATATATTAAATTATATTATACTATATTATTAAATATATTATTTAATATAATATAATATAATATTAAATTATATTATATTATATTATATTATACTATATTATATTATATTATATTATATTATACTATATTATACTATATTATATTATATTATATTAAATTATATTAAATTATATTATATTATATTATATTATATTAAATTAAATTAAATTAAATTATATTATATTATATTATATTATATTATTCGGATACTTAATTATAGGCCTACATGGTCGTATTTATTTGTTAATTTATTTATCTTTGTATTATTATGTTTTCTAGTTTCCTCCCTGGACCTCCATCAAACTATATACAAAACAAATACAAACAAATACAAAATAAAAATAAGAATAATATAAACAAACAAACACACACCCCGTAGATAAATGTGTACATTTTTTGATAAAAAAAAGTGTCCCGGCCGGAGGCTGGTCACCACTATATTACAGACTCGCTATCACTCACCAGGAAAAAAACCGATACGTAAATTGTACGAAAGGGCTTAATATTGAGAAAGAAATGGGGCGAAAGTCTTAAATTCGCCAAGCTAATGGACCGAACGTTTTAAAATCTGAAAACTAATGGGGCTAAACATGAGGGACAAGAGGGGGGGAGGGGGCAGAAAAAACAACCATCCTCCCTTAACCCGTTCAGTACCAGTGCTGTCCTTTTCATTGTATACTGGCTAATAATAGACGATTTTATTCAGTTTAAGACGAAATTTCAGGAATGAACAGGCTTCGAACTATCTTAATTAACCCTTTTTACTGCACCAGATCCTTCGTAAATTGCACACAATCGTCTACATATTTTTTGTTTTTAAGTTTAATTGGGAAGGCCATCAGGACTATTAGGCATCTAAACATATATAGAAGACAATACAAAAGAAAAAATACAATAATACAATACAAAAGAAAAAATACAATAATACAATACAAAAGAAAAAATACAATAATACAATACAAAAGAAGTCACCGGTACAGAAGGGGTTACATTTCGGATCTTCGTTATGACGTTCGAGGCTTCAAATAAGACCTCGATCTATGTCTTAGAGTGTACAGTCACTCATAACAGTTTCGGGACCTCACCTATATCTAATTATTGAAGTATATCTCTGGAAACGAACGGATGAATATAATTGTCTATGCATCGCCTACCAAACTATAATTTACTATTTATTGAAAAGCAAGTTTCCTCCATATGATAATCCAGATAGTCATAGTTGCATAAAGAGAAACATAGAAGGTCCACGAATGTTTGTAAGTGACTGTACGGTGGCGCTAATAAGTCACGTCTTAGTTGTCGTTACGTTTGGCTCGCTATATGCTGTATTACTGTTCGTCAGATGTTGAATAGGCTGGGTAAGTGTAGGAACAGGTTGGAATATCTAGCACAAAAAGAAGAAATAATGTGTAAATATGGCTGATACCAATTATTGATCAAAACATAGTTGGTGCCGAGACATCACTTATTAGGCCGACTCTACCTGTCCTCTGTGCCTAGTTCATTACATTTGCCTTCTCCTCCTAGAAAACATACTTGCTCCCTAGACTTCCATTAACACGTCACGCCTAAAAGTTATGGGCCCGGATATTTTTTTTGTGATACTTCCTCACTTCACTTTGTATTTAAATTTATAGTATTTGACGCTGGTATATTTTTGTTTTTTTATTTATTTTTTTGTTTTTTTGGAGGGGGAGGGGGATGTTGTATATTCAGCTATTCCGATATTACTTTTTTATTTATTTATTTATTTATTTTATGGGTGGGGGATGTATTATATATTCAACTATTCCGATATTACTTGTTAGTATTTTTTATTAATGTCTTTTTTTTATTCGGATATTAAATTATACCTTCGTCCATTTCCACTATCAGCCTTGAAAGTACTATATTTCATTTTTCTTAATCAACTGCATCTACTAATATTTGATTTGGTTAAAGCGTGTAAGTTCTGTATGTAGTATCCTGGGTTCGAATCCCCGAAGGTTCATATGCTTTCATTAATTTCAGTCGTAATTATTTCCACATATCGCACCATTGATTGTATGATGTAAACCCTGACTCGAGGACGAACACTATGATAAGCGGTATAGGGTATTATATGATAGATAGTTAATGGAGGTGTATTATATGATAGATAGTTAATGGAGGTGTATTATATGATAGATAGTTAATGGAGGTGTATTATATGATAGATAGTTAATGGAGGTGTATTATATGATAGATAGTTAATGGAGGTGTATTATATGATAGATAGTTAATAGAGGTGTACTATATGATAGGTAATTAATGGAGGTGTACTATATGATAGGTAATTAATGGGGGTGAATAATATGATAGATAATTAATGCTATAGTGTATTATATGATAGGTAATTAATGCTATAGTGTATTATATGATAGGTAATTAATGGGGGTGTATAATATGATAGGTAATTAATGCTATAGTGTATTATATGATAGGTAATTAATGGGGGTGTATAATATGATAGGTAATTAAGAGGTAATTAATGGGTGTGTAGAATATGATAGGTACGGTAGTTAATGGTATAGTGTATGATATGTTAGGTAATTAATGGGTGTGTAAATCAAGAGGATATGCTGTGTCGGAGTGATATGATTTGTTAGGCTTGTAAATATGTCAGCCCCTCTCTCACTTACATACACACATTTAGACACATACATACATTTCCATACACACATATACTATTACACGTCACACTCACATTATTTGTTACGCACACACACACACACACACACAGAGAGAGCGAGAGAGAGAGAGAGAGAGAGAGAGAGAGAGAGAGAGAGAGAGAGAGAGAGAGAGAGAGAGAGAGAGAGAGAGAGAGAGAGAAAATATCTATAAAGCTGACAACTGGTATCACTCTCGAACATCATTACTTCTCTCTCTCTCTCTCACACACACACTTACTCACTCTCTCTCTCTCTCTCTCTCATTCTCATTCTCTCTCTCTCTCTCTCTCTCATTCTCATTCTCTCTCTCATTCTCATTCTCTCTCTCTCTCTCTCTCTCTCTCATGTTATTGCTTAAATATAGGTCAGGAGGTGACTGATATTCATATGTGCACACACATATAGGCGCGTACACACACACACACACACACACACACACACACACACACACACACACACACACACACACACACATATTCTCATAAAGATATGTTTAAAGAAAAGTTATAGCCTAAATATTTAGCACACGAGACACTACGAAAATATATATATATCTTCCAGTAACACACAATTAGGTCAATATATACGTCCCCCCCCCCCCCCCCCCCCCCCCCCCCCCCCCACCCCAAACACACACACACCACCACCACCACACACACATACATGCACAACCAACCACAGGTGTCCTTTCCGTCCCACTTCACCGTATATTATTGTCAGCTGTTGGGAAAAATGTGCTGGTGCTCTCCATATATATTTGGCTGCCCATGTATTATTATTTATTACCCATTTATATTTAGGTCCTCATTTATTTGTAGTTTTCCATTCAATTTTCGTTTCCCATTTGTTTTTATTAGTTTCCCGTATATTTCTCGTTCCCCATTTATTTGTATTTTTCCATGTATTTTTCGCTTCACACATACATCGCAGTAGCTCTCGTTCAACCCCCATTATTCACACATTTGTACATCGAAATTTGATATATCTCTTTGTTTGAATAGTAGTTCTTCATCATCCCTCATCATTTGCATATTTAAACATCCAGATTATAATATATATACCAGTATACTGTATATAATTTTTGTTGTTGTATCAGTAGTTTTTCTTTTACCTCACATCATTCATACATTTATACATGCAGATTCTACATAACACTTATTTTTCAGTCTTCCTTTATAAGGTGTCATTACCGTAATTTATATTTTTTGCAATACATTTTAGTATTTTTTCCTCTACGTATCCATTTCATACCCAGTTCCAAACCTACTCACAGATTTATCTAGAGAGGGGATCTAATGGATGTGTTTTTGTTAAGTTTGATGGAGGTCTAGGGAGGAAACTAGAAAAATATTAAAAAGATAGATAAATGATCAAATATAAACGACCCATGACCTTCCTACATGCCCATCCTCACCCGAACAGCGATATAACCAGGACCAATTCTCCTGGTTTATTGGTATCTGTCCTGTATTTAAAACCCCGATACAGGAAATAGAAATGTGCGTTACCATTTACTTATTATATTTATCTATTTTTCTATTAATTATATATATATATATAATATTTTACGGGTCTGTACAGGCTTCGTGATGGGATTCTCTTTTGTAGTTGTAGATCGTTTCGTATGCTGAAATGGAACAGCTGTTTGGCATGATGTTGTAGAGTAGGCCTACCAACAACCATGTACAGTCAAGAACAGCTGTTTGGCATGATGTTGTAGAGTAGGCCTACCAACAACCATGTACAGTCAAGAACAGCTGTTTGGCATGATGTTGTAGAGTAGGCCTACCAACAACCATGTACAGTCAAGAAACAGCTGTTTGGCATGATGTTGTAGAGTAGGCCTACCAACAACCATGTACAGTCAAGAACAGCTGTTTGGCATGATGTTGTAGAGTAGGCCTACCAACAACCATGTACAGTCAAGAACAGCTGTTTGGCAGATGTTGTAGAGTAGGCCTACCAAAAACCATGTACAGTCAAGAACAGCTGTTTGGCATGATGTTGTAGAGTAGGCCTACCAACAACCATGTACAGTCAAGAACAGCTGTTTGGCATGATGTTGTAGAGTAGGCCTACCAACAACCATGTACAGTCAAGAACAGCTGTTTGGCATGATGTTGTAGAGTAGGCCTACCAACAACCATGTACAGTCAAGAACAGCTGTTTGGCATGATGTTGTAGAGTAGGCCTACCAACAACCATGTACAGTCAAGAACAGCTGTTTGGCATGATGTTGTAGAGTAGGCCTACCAAGAACCATGTACAGTCAAGAACAGCTGTTTGGCATGATGTTGTAGAGTAGGCCTACCAACAACCATGTACAGTCAAGAACAGCTGTTTGGCATGATGTTGTAGAGTAGGCCTACCAACAACCATGTACAGTCAAGAACAGCTGTTTGGCATGATGTTGTAGAGTAGGCCTACCAACAACCATGTACAGTCAAGAACAGCTGTTTGGCATGATGTTGTAGATCAGGCCTACCAACAACCATGTACAGTCAAGAACAGCTGTTTGGCATGATGTTGTAGAGCAGGCCTACCAACAACCATGTACAGTCAAGAGTATTATGGCGACCAGCTAAACCAGCGTTAAGGGGAGGTGGAACATTTTTCTGGTCCCCCTTCGTCCTCATGTTTAGCCCCATTCATTTTCAGATTTTAAGACGTTTGCCCCATTAGTTTAGCGATTTCAAGACCTTTCACCCCATATCTTGGCCAATTATAAGTCCTTTCATGCAATTTAGGTGTCGATTTTTTCCTGGCGAACGATTGCGAGCCTGTAATTATAAAAGGAACCGGCCTTTGGCCGGGAAATTTTTCTACCGACAAATTTACTTCATCTTGAGAGGGGTTCTAGGGGGTGATTTTCTAAGTTTGAGGGAGGTCTAGCGAGGAAACTAAACAAAAATAAATGAATTAATGAATTAATAGAAACAAAAAAATGCCACTGTCCTCTTAAATTAATATGCTAACTTAACCTAACCTAACCAAGCCTAACCGAACCTCCAAAAATTACAGGCTCGCTATCGCTCGTCAGGAAAAAAGTCGTCACCTAAAGGGCACGAAAGGTCTTAGTATTGACAAAGAAATGGGTCAAAAAGTCTTATACCGGTAATCGACAAACTAATGGGGCAAACATCTTAAAATCTCAAAACTAATGGGGATAAGCACGAGGAAGAAAGGGGACCAGGAAAACGGCCCATCTCCCCTTAAAATCCAAAGTCTCTATACTGGGAGTGAATATTATCAGATGGGCGTTCAATCGAGTTAAGTTTTTATCTTCAGGCGAGCGTGTTTTATCGGATAAATGTTTTATTGGGTGAGCGTGTTATCGGGTGAGCCTTTTATTGGGTGAGCGTGTTATTAGATGAACGTTTTTTGGGGTTAGCGTTTTATCGGGTGAGCGTGTTATCGGATGAATGTTTTATTGGATGAGCGTGTTATCGGATGAACATTTTTATCGGGTGAGCGTGTTATCGAATTAATTTTATTATCGGGTGAGCATTTTATCAGGTGAGCGTGTTATCGGCTGAACGTTTTTATCGGGTGAGCATTTTCCCCTGGGAGCAGCGTCCAGCCTTCAGCATCACCCGATTTATTAATCTTTATTTCCAGTGATGAAAAGGGGCGGAAAGAGACCGGAGATTTTATTGTTAGCGGGAGATTTATACACCCGACGCCGACGACACTCAATTTTCACTCCCAAGATTTACATTTCCTATTTTATATTTTATTAAAGTTTATTTTTTCTACCAAGCTGTCACTGACTTGGAGCGGTTATGTTTTCTACTCTGTTATTTAATTTGTTTGTTTGTTTGTCTGGTTGTTTATAAGATATTTCTAGTAATCACGAATTTAATTGAACTTGCATACGATATCCCTTTCGACGTTATTTGAGTATGGTCGAGATGTAATAGACCTGCAACATGTGCCCAATTTATGAAATTCAACCACAAATAATATAAGAAAGTTAAATTTGTTATATTAATGAAATTGGTATTCAAAGATGCTACTATTCGTGATATTTCTGGGTGTACCCATGAACTAATATAATAGTTAAATAGGCATAATATATATATATATATACTGTATATATATATATACATATATATATATAACCACGAGAGAGAGAGAGAGAGAGAGAGAGAGAGTGTGTGTGAGTGTTATATGTATACATAGCGTGTGATGATGATCTTCCCCGGGTTTTAATTAGTGTACCCCCCAATCAGACTATCCCATTACCCCACCATTGTTTGTTTGTATATATATATATATATATATATATATATATATATATATATATATATATATATTCATTAATTTATTATTTTCAACCAGGTATTTTCTAGCAATGTATTTTTTTTTGCCTTCTAGGCTAACAAATGCGCCTTCCCAGACTTCATTCAAGTTAATATAAATAAAAATAAAAAAACAAACCCAGGCTCCTTTCAATTTAAATTATTACATTGTTCGATAGAAAATAGTCCTGACGAAGGCCGATCTCTTTGAAGTGTCTTATTATCGTCAAACTAATGGGGTAAAACGTCTTAAAGTCTGTAAACTACTAGAACGAAACTGAAGGACGTCATCCTTGGTACCGTTATATATTTAATAGTGTACCCCCCCCAACACCACCACCATTATCTCCGCCACACAGCTGGTTGGGTATTACGATATTTGGTTGTTTAATTATTAGTCAGGATTTTACTTCATCCACACATTTTCCAGCAATGTTTCTTTATCCCCTTGGCTAACAAAACCGCCTTCCCAGACCCCCTTCAAATTATAGAATGCCCACCCAGACCCCCTTCAAATTATAGAATGCCCACCCAGACCCCTTTCAAATTATAGAACGCCCACCCAGACCCCCTTCAAATTATAGAATGCCCACCCAGACCCCCTTCAAATTATAGAATGCCCACCCAGACCCCTTTCAAATTATAGAACGCCCACCCAGACCCCTTCAAATTATAGAATGTCCACCCAGACCCCTTTCAAATTATAGAATGCCCACCCAGACCCCCTTCAAATTATAGAATGCCCACCCAGACCCCTTCAAATTATAGAATGCCCACCCAGACCCCTTCAAATTATAGAATGCCCACCCAGACCCCTTCAAATTATAGAATGCCCACCCAGACCCCCTTCAAATTATAGAATGCCCACCCAGACCCCCCTCAAATTAGAATGCCCACCCAGACCCCCTTCACCCAGACCCCCTTCAAATTATAGAACGCCCACCCAGACCCCCTTCAAATTATAGAACGCCCACCCAGACCCCCTTCAAATTATAGAATGCCAACCCAGACCCCCTTCAAATTATAGAACGCCCACCCAGACCCCCTTCAAATTATAGAATGCCCACCCAGACCCCCTTCAAATTATAGAATGCCCACCCAGACCCCCTTCAAATTATAGAATGCCCACCCAGACCCCCTTCAAATTATAGAATGCCCACCCAGACCCCCTTCAAATTATAGAATGCCCACCCAGACCCCCTTCAAATTATAGAATGCCCACCCAGACCCCCTTCAAATTATAGAATGCCCACCCAGACCCCTTCAAATTATAGAATGCCCACCCAGACCCCCTTCAAATTATAGAATGCCCACCCAGACCCCCTTCAAATTATAGAATGCCCACCCAGACCCCCTTCAAATTATAGAATGCCCACCCAGACCCCCTTCAAATTATAGAATGCCCACCCAGACCCCCTTCAAATTATAGAATGCCCACCCAGACCCCCTTCAAATTATAGAATGCCCACCCAGACCCCCTTCAAATTATAGAACGCCCACCCAGACCCCCTTCAAATTATAGAATGCCCACCCAGACCCCTTCAAATTATAGAATGCCCACCCAGACCCCCTTCAAATTATAGAATGCCAACCCAGACCCCCTTCAAATTATAGAATGCCAACCCAGACCCCCTTCAAATTATAGAATGCCAACCCAGACCCCTTCAAATTATAGAATGCCCACCCAGACCCCCTTCAAATTATAGAATGCCCACCCAGACCCCCTTCAAATTATAGAATGCCAACCCAGACCCCCTTCAAGCTAAGTCCGGCCGAAAGCCGATTTTATTCGATTTGCTATCGTTCGCCCATAAAAAAGCCTGTAATATAGTGGTAATCGGCGTACGACCGGGACATTTTTCTATCGAAAAATGTACACATTTATCTTGAAGGGGGGTCTTGAGGGATGAAACTAAAACAAATAATAAAAAGATAAATAAGTTAGCAAATATATACGCCCATCCCCCCTTAACCCCTTCTGTACCGGCGACATCCTTTTAACGTGTTCTGGCTACTATTAAACGATTTTATTCAGTTTAAAAAGGGCCTCCAGCAATGAACCGGCTTCGTACTATCTCACTTAACCCTTTTTACTACCACAGATCCTTCTTAAGCTGCATACAATCGTCGAAATATAACTAGAAGACACTAAAAAATACGTCGCCGGTATAGAAGGGGTTAAACGAAATCGCGGGTGCTGCTAAAAATAGAATCTGGTTTAGGTGAGAGAATTGAGGCCTCCTGATTGGTCCGTCTTTTTCTTATATATCTTTTTATTCTCGCTATTGTTCCTCTTGTTTACTTCGTGGCGGTGGGTGGTTTTACTTATTCGGTTCGCGTAGTTTGGGAGGATTTTTACTTTTTATTTTTTTTTACTTTTTTTTTTGCAATACACGTTTAATAGTGTAGGGTGTTATTCAGATGGACCGAGGTGTTTTTTCCCTTTTGTTTTATCTGCATTGTTTGTAAGGAGTTTTTCTGGCTTTCTTTATTATTATTATATATATTTTTTTCCTTTTTGCAATTTATGTTTAATAGTGTAGGGTGTTATTTAGATAGAACATTGTTGTTTTGAAAGACAATATTTGCATAGTTTGTAAGGAGTTTATATTTATTTATTAGTATTATTATATAATATTTGTTTACTTTTTGCAATTTATGTTGAATAGAATAGGGTGTTATTGTGATGGATCGTGGTGGTGTTTTTACTTGTTTTTTGTATTTGTATTGTTTGAAAGGAGTTTTTATTTATATATCATTATTCTATTTTTGTTTTTACTTTTTTGCAATTTATGTGTAATAGTATAGGGTGTTATTAAGATGGATCGTGGTGTGTTAACTATTTATATTAGCATAGTTTGTGAAGATTTCATATTCTATAACTTTTTGCAATACACGTTTAACACTATTTGATCAAACGTCATGTGGGTTCTTACGATTAAATTGTTATTGAGGATTTTTTTTGCTTTTGCCATTTTCGAGCAATGTATTTTAGTTAGACTAACAAAAACGCCTTTCCAGAGTTCCTTCAAACTAAAAAATGCCCTCACAGACCCTCGTCACGCTAAATGTGTACTTTTTTTGATAGAAAAATGTCTGGGTTCGGCTGAAGGTCGATTTCTTCTAAGTTACAAGCTTTTTCTAAACGTGTAAGGTGTTAAAGATGTATTTTGTCTTGCATATCTCTCCATTTTTTTCGTTTTCTGGTTTTCTTGTCCCCCTTTTTCCTTATGTTTAGCCCCATTAGTTTTGAAATTATAAGACGTTCGGCCCATTAGTTTGACGATTTTAACACCTTTCGCCACATATCATTGTCAATTTTAAGACCTTTCGTGGCATTTAGGTGTCGATTTTATCCTGGCGAGCGATAGCGAGCTTGTAATTTTAAGAGGAATCGGCCTTCGGCCGGTACATTTTTCTACCGAAAATGTACACATTTATCTTGAAGTGGGTCTAGGGGGTGTTTTTCAAGGTTGATGGAGGTCTAGCGAGGAAACTAAAAATAATAATGAATACGTATATAAATCAACAGACCAGAACAATATCCACTATCCCCCATATAATATACTGTACGTCACATTATATAGGGTGGTGCAGAATTGGGCTACCTGGGTTACGCGTCAGCTGATTCTACTTGGTACCCTAATTCTGCAACACCCTGTATTTGGGTATTTAATGTCTTATAATTACTTTTTATATCAATTTATATTATCTAGTAATTTAGGGTTAAGTGAAATAATGATACTCTACGGTAAAATAGAGCCGATATTCAAGATAAAAGAAACTCTATGGTAAAATAGAACCAAGATTCATAACAATATTGACTATCGAGAGCTGGAAGACTGTGACCATTATTATATATATATATATATATACACATACACACATATACTGTATACATAGCATATATCAATACATAGTTATATAGGCCTAGTCAAGTTTATCTAACTCTTGTATTTACTCTCTCTCTCTCTCTCTCTCTCTCTCTCTCTCTCTCTCTCTCTCTCTCTCTCTCTCTCTCTCTCTCTCTCTCTCTCTCTCTCTCTCTGTGTGTGTGTGTGTGTGTGTGTGTGTGTGTGTGTGTGTGTGTGTGTGTGTGTGTGTGTGTGTGTGTGTGTGTGTGTGTGTGGAACTTACAATTGGTGACGGCCCTTTGCGTGTAAATGTCTCATAACCCTTTCATTGGTCCGTGTATCCCCAAGGCGGTGGTGTTGATAGGCTGGGAGAGTTACTGAAGGGTTATGGGGGGGAGGGGGTCCTCTCAGTGTTGGGGGTATCGGGATTATTTGGCTGGTGTGTGGCTGATTACGTGTTCCCTTTGTTACTTGTCTAATTAAGGGGAGGCGACACACCGTTCTTCTGGACCTCCTTCTCCCTCATGTTTAGCCCCATTTCTTTTAGATTATATGACGTTCGGCCCATTAGTTTGGCGATTTTAACACCTTTCGCCCCATTTCGTTGTCAATCTTAAGACTTTTCGTACCATTTAGGTGTCGATTATTTCCTGGCGAGCGATAGCGAGCCTGAAATTTTAAAAGGAAACGGCCTTCGGCCGGGGGAGAGAGAGAGGGGTAGGGGGGGGGGGGGATGATCGCCTGCCCCACCCCCATGTTTCTCACTACAAATACCGTCTTGGTGGTGTTAACCCTCTCACGACCATATGACGCAGAGGTTGCCAGATTAGCAATAAGAAATAGAGTTCTCTCACTCTTATAATTACCTCTCCAAAATTAGTTTTCTGCCCACAGCTAACTCAAAGACAACTGCAGAGGTTGAAGTAACTAAACTAAAGGTTTCTAAATACCCCTGATGGTAACAAAGGCTTTAAAGTATCCCTAATAGGCTCAAAATCTCGTCATATGTCGGAGAGGGTTAATGATTAAGGTGTCAAAAATCTGTATGTGATAACCCGGGTTCGAATCCTGGTGGATCGCACATGTGCTTTCATTAATTTCATTGGAGGTGTTTGGTATTGTGGTGAAGTTAATACAAAATAGATTACCATGTTTTTTCTGGCGGTTTCAAGACAATACAGTCATACTCAGAAGGGCCAGTCTCATAACTAAAACCTTATTAACCCTACCTAACCAATCCTAGCCTAATCTAACCTAACCTAACCTAACCTAAGCGCCACCGTACAGTCGCGCTAATAAGTGATGTCTCGGCACCAAGTATGTTTTGATCAATAATTAGTATCAGCAATATCTAAGCTTCATTTCTTCATATCGAGTGAAATATATAAACATGTTGCTACACTTGCCCACCCTATTCAACATCTGACAGACATAAATACAGCACAGAGCGAGCCAAATGTAATGCCAGCTGGGACATGACTTATTAGCGCCACCGTACATATATTTCAATGATAGTAGATAATAATGACAACAGATGGCAGTTGTCCGTTGTCTGTATACTGAAGGTTCCGGCTGTGTGTCAGGGTTCGGCTCAGAATGTTGTCCGTTTTCTATATACTGAAGGTTCCGGCTGTGTGTCAGGGTTCGGCTCAGAATGTTGTCCGTTTTCTATATACTGAAGGTTCCGGCTGTGTGTCAGGGTTCGGCTCAGAATGTTGTCCGTTTTCTATATACTGAAGGTTCCGGCTGTGTGTCAGGGTTCGGCTCATCATCATTTATTATTGCCCGGGTTGTCTGTCTCTCTGTTTGTCTGTCTGTCTGTCCCCCCGATGTTGACAGCTGGGATTCAACTTGATCCACAGGGCAGTAATGGTCTCTTTCAAAATACAGGAGTTTGATTCTTGCAACAGATTATTGTTTATATATTGGTAGTTTAATTGATGGTTCACTTTTGGGGCGATTTTTGCCTGTATTCATTATTTTTCTAGTTTCCTCCCTAGACCTCCATCAAATTTAATAAAAAACATCCATTAGATCCCCCTTCTAGATTAATTTGTACATTTTTCGGTAGAAAAATTTCCCGGCCGAAGGCCGGTTCTTCCAACATTACAGGCTCACTTCCGTTCGCCAGGGAAAAAATCGACACCTAAATAGCACGAAAGGTCTAAATATTGACGAAGAAATGGGGCGAAAGGTCTTAAAATCGACTAACTAATGGCGCAAACATCATAACATATGAAAACTAATGGGGCTAAACATGAGGGAGAAAGTGGTCCAGAAAACCGGCCCATGTCCCCTTAATTCATGCTTGGCTATGTACGGAATTTCGCTAAGTTCTGGATATTATGCTCTGAAACATTTGAAATATTGTCTTGATAGAGTAATGCATAAATGCGCGGAATGTCAGTGTGAGTATCCTAGGTTCGAGTCCTTGGAGTGCCACATGCATTTGGTGACTTCATTAATTGAGTTTAGAAGTAAAGTTGGTTGGTGAAATAAAAATATGAATTACTTAAAATATTCGACTTGTCAACTATTCATAGTTCTAAAATAATAACAATCAAGACATATTAGTCATAACACTTTATGCCCATGCCCGCGTTCTGACGTTGCGTAATATCCCGACGGGGTGGCCACGAACGAACCGCCCCCAAGCACCTCTGTCCCCAGTCAGTCGACGCCCCTCCTTCCAACCAGCACCGCCTTCATTCATATACTTCCTCACTCCATCCTTCCACCTCTCCTTCGGTCTACCTCTCCCTCTCTGTCCTTCCACCTCGCTCTCGTACACCCTCTTAGTCATTCTTTCGCTTCCCATATACGTTCCATATGGCCGAACCATCTCAAGTTGTTCCTTTTCACACAATATGCAAATATATATTTACCGTAATTTGAAACCAGTATTATCAGTAATATTAGCTTATACTTGCTTTCAGTAAATTCAGATGCGTTTTTCGGGACCTCTTTCTTTCTCGTGTTTAG
>CM064495.1:8263654-8339420 GCA_032716605.1 Paralithodes platypus
AATCATACTAGTTTTTTTACTGCAATCATACTAGTTTTTTTACTGCAATCATACTAGTTTTTGTTTACTGCAATCATACTAGTTTTTTTTACTGCAATCATACTAGTTTTTTTTACTGCAATCATACTAGTTTTTGTTTACTGCAATCATACTAGTTTTTTTTTTACTGCAATCATACTAGTTTTGTTTTACTGCAATCATACTAGTCTTTTTTTACTGCAATCATACTAGTTTTTTTTTACTGCAATCATACTAGTTTTTGTGTACTGCAATCATACTAGTTTTTTGTGTACTGCAATCATACTAGTTTTTTTTTTACTGCAATCATACTAGTTTTTTTTACTGCAATCATACTAGTCTTTTTTTACTGCAATCATACTAGTTTTTTTTTACTGCAATCATACTAGTTTTTTTTACTACAATCATACTAGTTTTTTGTGTACTGCAATCATACTAGTTTTCCTTCCATACACAAATTCAGCTTGTATGTACACAATAATGTGGGTAAACGTACATCTTAGTCGTTGTGGTTGTTTTGCGAAAGTTTGAGTGATAGTGATAGTGATAGCTATAATATGTTGAGAAATTGTACATTGTTTTATGGATTATATGGGGTTGTAAATTTTGCCGGGTATTTATATTATAATATGATTTATTACTTTTCATGGTTTCATGTGTGTTATCGGTATTATAAATAATATGTACTTAATTATGATAGTATTGGCTAAAGACATTTTTCCCTCTCTTTACTTAAAATTCATTTGGTTATACACTCACTCACTCACTCTCTCACACACACTCTCACTCTCTCTCTCTCTCTCCACTGTACTCACATATTCGTAAGTGCTAAATTTTCCATCATGGGGCTTGTAATTTCATGCCCGCCAGCTCTGTGATGGGTCACGAAATACGTCTATCTATATGTATATATATCTATCTAGCTATCTATCTATCTCTATCTATCTACATTAAATTATTATCTTGTCTTATCTCAGTATACAGTCATGTATTAATAATGCAATTTCTCATTATTTGCATGTATATGTATAAATATATTTGTTTATAATTCTACCAATTTATGCTAAGTACATTATACTCCCTTATTATTCCTGTTGCATGGTAGAGTCACTTAAGCCTTATTAAAGGAGCTTCCGTCGGTAACGTATTCAAGATTGTTTTTTGTTCCGGGCAAAGTTTCTTAATGTCGTGAAATTAGTAGCCCAGGGTATGATAGACAACTGGTGTAAGCTGTGTGTGTGTGTGGGGGGGGGGGGGGAGAGAGAGAGAGAGAGAGAGAGAGAGAGAGAGAGAGTACATAGGAAATCAGGCACCAATATGTCTAGTGACCCCTCTAGGCTGCTTGTCCTCCAAAACACTAAGGACCAAGTGTCCAAACAGTGGTTTAGAGTGGGTAAGGGAAAATTGGAAAGGGAACTACTGCCCTGGAACTAATGTCCGTGGCAGGATTAGGAAGTTAGTAGGGAACAGATGGGTTAGTGACATAACACAGTTATAAGTGATCTTGCGTATATCTGGGAAAAAGAGAGTAACGTCTTAGTAATATTTACAGTGTATACGCAATAATCCTTGATGAATTTGAGGGAGGAATATAATAAAGTTATTCCTTTACAAACGCAGTCTGTCGCGGGTTTGATGCAAGATATTTGTCTAGGTGGAGTTTAAAAGAGAGAGAGAGTGTGAGAGAGTGAGAGATAGAGCGAGAGCGAGAGAGATTTACGTAGATACATACACACTATATATATATTTTGTTTTGCTATGTGCATGAAAGAGACAAAAAGGCAAAACCTGTAACAAGTATTTCCCCCAATGTTGAGTGATAGATAGCTAAATTCAAGGTACCAGTACGTTACAGTCAAAATGTCTAGTCACACGGATCCTGAAGCAGTTTAAGTCATAGGGTGAGGGAATGAAAGATTGAGGGAGACAGTTCCAGAGTGTACTTGTTGAGTATAAGAAAGACTGGGGAAATCGATTTACTCTTGGGTTAGAGAGTTGGACAGAATAGGGGCGGGAGTGTCTTAAAAGGCAGGTGCCCCCCACTCTCCGTAAGGGAGGAAGTATACACTGAAGAGGACAGATTATTGTAATAGTATATATATATATATATATATATATATATATATATATATATATATATATAATTCCATTAAGGAATTTTCTGTACCTTCGGTGGATCGTGTGAAATTTGAAAAGTGTCGTTTATTCAGTGTTTTTCTCACGGCCAGCCATCCAATTCGTACACGCGCTCTCGGCTGCACGCACACACGCACCTGCATACACGTGTGTCATCAGGCACTAATAGAGCTTCTTTTTTAAATAAGTACATGCACGGGTAACTTCATACGCTGGCACCAAAGTTTGCCATGCAATCTTAAGGGGGAATGGCCCTATTTATTGGCTTATATATAGTTATATTTTTTATTTTCTTTGTAGTGTCCTCGGTAGACCTCTATCAAGCTTTAAACAAAACATCCCCCCCCCCCCCCCCTCGAGATGAATTTGCATTTTTTTTGGAATAGAATGTCCCGGCTGAAGGCCGATTCCCCCTAAATTGCAGGCACGCTATCGCTCGCCAGGGAAAAAATCGTCACCTAAATGGCACGAAAGATCTTAAAATTGGCTAAGAAATTAGGCGAAAAGTTGTATAATCGCCAAACTAATGGGCCAAACGTTTTAAGACCTCATAACTAATTGGGCTAAACATGAGGGAGAAGGTGGTTCAGAAGAGCAACCAGCCCCCCTCCCTCCCTTAACGGAAGCAGACATACTTTGGTCGAACTGAAAGCAAGACAGTGTGTTAGTTAAATCATGCAAGGATAGTTACATAGAGTTACGTCGATACACAGACCGTGCAGGCTTTTACAGTCCCTACTAGGCAGTCCGGTCTTAAATTAAAAAAAAATATTATGTGCTAGGGTTCAAGACAAGGACAGTACACAGAGAGAGAGAGAGAGAGAGAGAGAGAGAGAGAGAGAGAGAGAGAGAGAGAGAGAGAGAGAGAGAGAGAGAGAGAGAGAGAGAGAGAGAGAGAGAGAGAGAGAGAGAACAGACAGACAGACAGACAGACAGACAGACAGGCAGACAGACAGACTCACGGATGCCCTTGAAGTTAGAAAAAAATAGTCTGGCAAAAAATAAACCGGATATTATTTTGATCCAGACTACCATTACTCAACATTCCATTATTTTTTTTTATTTTTTTTTTTGTCGGCGATACAACTTACCCAAGGTTAAGGGGACAGTGGCTGTTTGTTTGGTCTATTAATTCATTTATTTATATATATATATATATTTTTTTTTTAGTTTCCTCGCTAGACCTCCATCAAGCTTAGAAAAATACATTTTTCGGTAGAAAAATGTCCCGGCCAAAGGCTGATTCCTCCTAAAATTACAGGCTCGCTATCGCTCGCCAGGAAAGAATCGACACCTAAATGACACGAAGGGTGCCATGTAGTAATGTACACCCTATGTGGTGGTTTGTGTTCTTTTATTTCATAAATTTTATTTTAGTAAGCGTTGTTTCCACATAGCGATTTTGATAAGTTAATTTGACTTTACATTGTCTTTGTCCCAGTTTTGGTTTGTTTAGTTTGCAAGTTTTAATTTAGTTTTTTAATTAACAAAGAAACTAATGGAACCAACGTCTTAAAATCTCATAACTAGTGGGTTAAACATTAAGGAGAAGGGGGTCCATATAAACGCTCTGTCTCCCCTTAAGCCTTCATTGAACGATGGCATATATATTTTATATAATTAATCTATTTGTATTAATTTCACACTAACAGCAAACACCTCTAAATAAATTAATTAACATATTATGCCGTATGCCGTGTCCGGGGCTCGAACCCGGGTCAGTAGCGGGCTGACATTACTTATGGTGTTGAAAGGAACTCCCAAACATTGACAAAATAGTTTATGGGGGTGATCTGCTTTTGTTTTATTTCTCTCCTTTTCTCTCTTTCTCGGGCTTGTATCCATTCGGCCCCATTCAGCCAACTATTTTAAGATGTTTATCCCCATCTAGGTGTCGATTTCTTCCTGGCGAGCGATAGCAAGCCAGCATTATATGAAGAAATCCGGCTTCGCCGGAGAAATTTTTCTATCGAAATTTTTATTTTAGCCTGCTGTCTAAAACATTTTTTAAAATATGCTGGTTCGCTACCGCTCACCAGTAAAACATTGACACCTGGATGGGGATAAACGTCTTAAAACAGTAGGCTGACTGGGGCCAAATGGATACAAGCCAGAGAAAGAGAGAAAAGGAGAGAACACAAGCATATGACCCCCTTAAACCACCATTTGAGGAGGAGCACCTTATCGTATGGTGCTCAATGTGGGAAAGGCTTATGTTATTGTTTATTTTATTTGTGTCTGTTAATCTCTATCATTTTTCAATTTAGGAAAGACGTCTGTTATTCCTCCTTTTATTTTGTTTCTGTTAATCTTTATGTATTTGTCAGTGTAGGAAAGTCGTCTGTTATTCGTTATGTTATTTTTGTTTCTGTTATTCTGTTATATTTGTCAGTGTAGGAAAGTCGTCTGTTATTCGTTATGTTATTTTTGTTTCTGTTATTCTGTCATATTTGTCAGTGTAGGAAAGGTGTCTGTTATTTTTGTTTCTGTTAATCTTTATGTATTTGTCAGTGTAGGAAAGTCGTCTGTTATTCGTTATGTTATTTTTGTTTCTGTTATTCTGTTATATTTGTCAGTGTAGGAAAGGCGTCTGTTATTCGTTATGTTATTTTTGTTTCTGTTATTCTGTTATATTTGTCAGTGTAGGAAAGGCGTCTGTTATTCGTTATGTTATTTTTGTTTCTGTTATTCTGTCATATTTGTCAGTGTAGGAAAGGCGTCTGTTATTCGTTATGTTATTTTTGTTTCTGTTATTCTGTTATATTTGTCAGTGTAGGAAAGGCGTCTGTTATTCGTTATGTTATTTTTGTTTCTGTTATTCTGTTATATTTGTCAGTGTAGGAAAGGCGTCTGTTATTCGTTATGTTATTTTTGTTTGTTATTCTGTTATATTTGTCAGTGTAGGAAAGGCGTCTGTTATTCGTTATGTTATTTTTGTTTCTGTTATATTTGTCAGTGTAGGAAAGTCGTCTGTTATTCGTTATGTTATTTTTGTTTCTGTTATGCTGTTATATTTGTCAGTGTAGGAAAGGCGTCTGTTATTCGTTATGTTATTTTTGTTTCTGTTATGCTGTTATATTTGTCAGTGTAGGAAAGGCGTCTGTTATTCGTTCTGTGATTCTGTTATATTTTTCAATCTAGGCGAGGCTTCTGATAACCGTGTTTTATGTTAATCTTTCTATTATATTTGTCAATTTATATTTCAATTTAGCGTAATGCATAGTGCGCGGAATTTCGATGTGAATATCCTGGGTTCAAGTCCTCGAAGTGCCACATGTATTTGATGGGTTGGTGTAAAAAACATAACCATTCGTATATTATGTCCCTGTTATTGTGCTATATTTGTCAATCTAAAAACAAAGCATCAGTTATTATCTCTTTATATCCTGTTATATTGTTGAAAGGTCTCCGTTATGCTTCCTGTTTATCAGAGTGCAGTTGGGTATACAGTATGTACAATCGGGGGTGTTAAGGGGAGATTTCCACTCGAGGGACTTTTTTCTTGACCCCTTTCTCCCTTATGTTTAGCCCCATTGCTTTTGATATTATAAACAGTTTGCCCCATTAGTTTAGCGACTTTAAGAACTTTCACCCCATATTAAGACCTTTCGTGCCATTCAGGTGTCGATTTTATCCTGGCGAGCGATAGCGAGCCTGTAATTTAAGAGTAACCGGCCTTCGGCCGGGACATTTTTCTACCGAAAAATGTACAAGTTTAGCTTGAAAGGGGGTCAAGGGGGTGACATTTTAAGATTGTTGGAGGAGTATGAAACAAACTAAAAACCTCCCCTTAAGTGTTGTCATAGATGCCAGTGATTTTCGCTCGAGTGTTATTGGTATCTTTATAGTTACTGGGAAAAGTGCTTATCCCTCAGAGTATCAGTCAGTGTCCGAAACTTTGTGAAATATCTGACAACACTTATTAACCTCAACTGTACATGTTAAGATTAATATGCAGTATTTGAGAATGCATAATATATCTTAGGCTTGTGCATAAACCTTTAACTGTCTTGATAGCCTAATGCTTAGTGTGCGGAATTTCGGTGTGAGTATCCTACGTTCGAGTCCTTGGAGTACCACATGTATTCATTACTGTCATTGATTTCGTTACTTGGGTTTATTTGTGAATGAATTGGTGTGTTGGTGAATAACAAATGTGAATATTATCTTCCAGTCTAGGAAAGGTTTGTGTTATTTAATTAGCAAAACACTCATATTCCCCGACTAGATTTGCAGGATATCGGGTCGCCTGTAATACCATCCCTAGACACACACACACGCACACACACACACACACACACGCACACAGAGCAAGAACTCAGTCAAGTCATGCACCGACATACGCACACACCAATTTTAACCTATCAATGTCACGTATCACTTTCTCGTGGGGGGAGGGGGGGGGGGGGGGGGGGGGGTCATTAAGGGGAGATCTCCACTTGAGGGATTTTTTTCTTGACCCCTTTCTCCCTCATGTTTAGCCCCATTGTTTTTGATATTATAAAACGTTTGCCCCATTAGTTTAGCGAATTTAAGAACTTTCACCCCATATTAAGACCTTTCGTGCAATTCAGGTGTCGATTTTATCCTGGCGAGCGATAGCGAGCCTGTAATTTAAGAGGAACCGACCTTCGGCCTGGACATTTTTCTACCGAAAAATGTACCAATTTATCTTGAAAGGGAGTCAAGGGGGTGTAATTTTAAGTTTGATGGAGGTCTAGGGAACAAACTAAATACCTCCCCTTAAGGACAGATCTTGGCTTACTTATTAATCTATTATTAATTTAGATCTTCATCAAAATTGTCCCAAGACCCTCCTTATAGATAAATGTGTGCATTTTCCAATAGAAAACATGGATAATGCTCCGGATAAAGGCCGGTTCCTCCAATTTTGCAGGCTCGCTATCGCTCGCCAGGAAACAATTGACAGCTTAACACCCTTCTGTACCAGCGACGTTTTTTTAAATTTTATGCTAGCAATATTTAGACAATTTTGTGCTAGCAATATTTAGACAATTTTATGCTAGCAATATTTAGAAAATTTTATGCTAGCAATATTTAGACAATTTTATGCTAGCAATATTTAGACAATTTTGTGCTAGCAATATTTAGACAATTTTATGCTAGCAATATTTAGACAATTTTATGCTAGCAATATTTAGACAATTTTATGCTAGCAATATTTAGACAATTTTGTGCTAGCAATATTTAGACAATTTTATGCTAGAAATATTTAGACAATTTTGTAAATTTTAAGAAGGATCTGTGGTAGTAAATAGGGTTACGTGAGATAGTTAGAAGCCTGTTAAGGGGAGATATCCACTTGAGGGACTTTTTTCTGGACCCCTTTCTCTCTCATGTCTAGCCCCAGTGCTTTTGATATTTTAAGATGTTTGCCCCATTAGTTTGGCGATTTTAAGAAGTTTCACCCCATTTATGTCACTTTTAAGACCTTTCGTCCCATTTAGGTGTCGATTTTTTCCTGGCGAGCGATAGCGAGCCTGTAATTTAAGAGGAACCGGCCTTCGGCCGGGAAATTTTTCTACCGAAATATTTACAAATTTATCTTGAAAAGGGGTCAAGGGGGTTTCAAGCTTGATGGAAGTCTAGGAAACACACTAAAAACCTCCCCTTAATTGCTGGAGGCCCTATTTAAATTGAATAATATCGTCTAATGGTTGGCAGAATATAATGAAAAGGACGTCGCCGGTACAGATGGGGTTAATGGCACAAAAGGTCTTAAAATCTCCAAACTAATACCAAAGTAATACCAGTACCTATGCCAATACTAATACCAAACTAATACCAAAGTAATACCAGTACCTATGCCAATACTAATACCAAACTAATACCAAAGTAATACCAGTACCTATGCCAATACTAATACCAGTACCTATGCCAATACTAATACCAGTACCTATGCCAATACTAATACCAGTACCTATGCCAATACTAATACCAAACTACTACAATACCAGCCCCCCCCCCCCCCCCACACACACACACAGGGCAAGAACTCAGTCAAGGCATGCACCGACATACGCACACACACCAATGCAAACATCTCATTGTCACGCACGCCTAGCAACATTAGTCCTTAGGGGGGGGGGGGGGGGGGGTTAGTTCATTAAGGGGTTAAGGGGAGGCAGTTGGTTTTTCGAATCCTCCTCCTCCCTCATGTTTAGCCCTGTTAGTTATGAGATTTCAAGACATTCGCCTCGTGAATTCTGCGCCTCGTTCACACCCTTTTATACAGAATAGTACGAAATTGTGTAACTAGTATATATTGAGTATCTAACAAATAATATGTCAAGCTTGCAAAACAGACTAACCAAAACCAGACCTCACAATATAAAGACAAACGGACTTATATGAATCACTATGTGGTGGAAATCACGTATTGAAGATATACCGGTAGCAAAACATTATGGAATTAAAAGATAGGAAAGCATAAATACATTTAACCAATAGTACTTGTATGTGAAAAAAAAAAAAAAAAAAAAAAAAAAAATATATATATATATATATATATATATATATATATATTTTATTATTCTGCAAGATATTACTCAATCACTATAAATCCAGAGCCATTGTAAGCACTGAACTAATAATTATAAGAGCTATCATACTAAACCTTCTCTGGTCGACCCAAGTACGCCCAGCATTTTAGCCTGATTGGTATTTGAATCCGTAACAAGACCCGAATTGAAAGGAGCGTTTAATTGGCTATTGAACTAGATACCTCCCGGCCAAGCTAATTACCCCCAGACATTTTAGCTTAATTGGTGTTCATTAACCCCTTCCGTACCGGCGACGTATTTTTGTTTTATATTTTATTCTAGTTATTTATTAGACGATTTTGTGCAGTTTAAGGGGAGGTTTTTAGTTTGGTCCCTAGATATCCATCAAGCTTAACATTACACCCCCTTGAGCCCCTTTCAAGATAAATTTGTACATTTTTCGGTAGAAAAATGTCCCGGCTGAAAGCCGGTTCCTCTTAAATTACAGGCTCGCTATCGCTCGCCAGGATAAAATCGACACCTAAATGGCACGAAAGGTCTTAAAATTGACAGAAATGGGTTGAAAGTTCTTAAAATCGTCAAAATAATGGGGCAAACGTCTTAAAATTAGAAAAACAATGGGGCTAATCATGAGGGAGAAAGGAGTCAAGAAAAAAAAATCCCTCAAGTGGAAATCTTCCCTGAAGATGGATCTGTGGTAGTAAACAGGATTAGGGCAGATAGTTTGAGGCCTGTGAATGGCTGGAGGTCCTTTTTAAGGGGAGATGTCCACTTGAGGGATTTTTTTCTTGACTCCTTTCTCCCTCATGTTTAGCCCCATTGCTTTTCTAATTTTAAGACGTTCGCCCCATTATTTTGACGATTTTAAGAACCTTCGACCCATTTCTGTCCATTTTTAGATCTTTCGTGCCATTTAGGTGTCGATTTTATCCTGGCGATCGATAGCGAGCCTGTAATTTAAGAGGAACCGGCTTTCAGCCGGGACATTTTTCTACCGAAAAATGTACAAATTTATCTTGAAAGGGGCTCAAGGGGGTGTAATCTTAAGCTTGATGGATATCTAGAGACCAAACTAAAAACCTCCCCTTAAACTGACTAAAATCGTCTAATACTAGCCAGTACAGAATGGCTTAACCCCTTCATTTTATTCTAGCTATATTGTGACGATTTTGTGAAGTTTAAGAAGGATCTGTGGTCGTGAGAAGGGTTGAGGGAGATAGTTCGAGGCCTGTTAAGTGTTGGAGGCTCTTTTTAAACTGAATAATGTCGTGTGATGGTAGCCAGAGGAAAGCTAAAAAGACGCGGCGGTATAGCATGGATTAACCCTTTCTATACCGGCGACGTCTTTTTCATTTTACACCTGTTCACGATAGAAAATTATATTCAGTTTCAGAAGGACCTCCGGCAATTGACAGGCTTCGAACTATATCAATTAACCCTTTTCACGACCACAGATCCTTCTTAAGCTGCACACACTCGTCTAAATATAGCTATAATTAAATATAAAAGACGTCGCTGGTACAGAAGGGGTTAAGGGGAGGCAGTTGGTTTTTCGAGTCCTCCTCCTCCTCCCTCATGTTTAGCCCTATTACTTATGAGATTTCAAGACATTCGCCTCATTAGTTTGGCGAGTTTCAGACCTTTTGCCCCATTCCTTGCCAATATTAAGACCTATCGTGCCATTTAGGTGTCGATTTTGTCCTGGCGAGCGATAGCGAGCCTGTATTTGAAGAGGAATCGGCCTTCGGCCGGGAATTTTGTTTCTACCGAAATATGTACACATTTATATCGAAGGGGGGTCTTGTGGGTGTTTTTTTAAGTGTGATAGAGGTTTAGAGAGCAAACTAAACCCCTCCTTAAACCATTGAGCCGAACCAGTAAATTATGCTGCTTAATACCGTCTGAGCTCCCTTTAAATTCACAATGACCCTGGATAACCCTCGTAAGCCGCCAACATACCACAAGTCCCAGGGATTAGGGGGGGGGGGGGTTTATGGAGGGGGGAGGGTTTATGGGGGGGGGAGGGTCTATTAAGGGGGAAGGGTCTATTAAGGGGGAAGGGTCTATTAAGGGGGGAGGGGCTATTAAGGGGGAAGGGTCTATTAAGGGGGGAGGGTCTATTAAGGGGGAAGGGTCTATTAAGGGGGGAGGGTCTATTAAGGGGGGAGGGTCTATTAGGGGGGGAGGGTCTATTAAGGGGGAAGGGTCTATTAAGGGGGGAGGGTCTATTAAGGGGGGAGGGTCTATTAAGGGGGAAGGGTCTATTAAGGGGGAAGGGTCTATTAAGGGGGAGGGTCTATTAAGGGGGGAGGGTCTATTAAGGGGGAAGGGTCTATTAAGGGGGGAGGGTCTATTAAGGGGGAAGGGTCTATTAAGGGGGGAGGGTCTATTAAGGGGGGAGGGTCTATTAAGGGGGGAGGGTCTATTAAGGGGGGAGGGTCTATTAAGGGGAGGGTCTATTAAGGGGAAGGGTCTATTAAGGGGGGAGGGTCTATTAAGGGGGGAGGGTTATTAAGGGGGGAGGGTCTATTAAGGGGGGAGGGTCTATTAAGGGGGAAGGGTCTATTAAGGGGGGAGGGTCTATTAAGGGGGTAGGGTCTATTAAGGGGAAGGGTCTATTAAGGGGGGAGGGTCTATTAAGGGGGGAGGGTCTATTAATTGGTCGATATAATTATTTATTTCTTATTTTATTTTTTCCTCCCTAGACCTCCATCAAGCTTTAAAAAAAAAACATCCCCAAGATCCCCCTTCTAGATAAATTTGTACATTTCTCGGTATAAAAATTGTCCTGGGTGTAGGCATTTCCCCGCCCAACACCAAGGCCAACACCAAGGCCGGTTCTTCCATAATTACAAGCTTGCTATCGCTCGACAGGAAACACAACAACACCGAAATGGTACGAAATAGGGCGAAAAGTCGTAAAATCGCCAAACTAAGGGCCCGAACGTCTTAAAATCTGAAAACTAATTGGGCGAAACATAAGGGAGCGATAGCGAGCCAGCATTGTATGGAGAAATTTACGAATTTACCTTGCTGTCAAACAAAAATATATATATGCTGGCTTGCTACCGCTCGCCATAAAAATATTGACACCTTAGGGGAGGTGTGGCGGAGTGGTCTTACCACTGGACTGGTAATCCAATGGACCCGGGTTCGAATCCCAATATGTCAATGGGAAGATATTATTGGGATGGAATTTGTGCTGTACCTAGTATCAGTGCATTACCACAGCACACCGAAATGCCAAATAAATACCCTCATTGTTCCCTGATTAAATAGCATTGTATGAATATTCCCATATTCAAAAATATGCTACAGGGGGGCAATGCCTAGTGAGTTAATTGCTCAATAGGTGGCGTTCTGAGAGTGAGGGTCCAAGCCTAGGGGATGAGACTGTGAAGCACAGAGGCGGAGCAGCTACAGAGATGGAGTTGCTTCGAGCCGTGAAGCTTCGCATGTCTCACTCCCTAGACTGGAGCAAGACCTCACGGGCCTCACTGTGTTCAGCGGTGTAATGTAAAAGCTATCAGCTTATGCCCGAGAGGGAGTAGTTGGGGAAAAAAAAAAAAAAAAAAAAAAAACGTCTTAAAACAGTAGGCTGAATGGGGCCGAATGGATACAAGCCAAAGAGAGAGGGAGAGAAAGAGAAAAAAAAAGCGAGGTGGGCTCCCTTAAACACGTACCAGGTAATGAGAAGGATTACTCTTTATCTGTTAATTACCAAAATGCAGTCGATAAAACGAAGACAACAATTCATTATTATTAGCCTTAATTACCTGCATAAGCTTATTATTACAATTAGAGCCCGTGATCTGATTACTAACAGCCCTAATTACATTACCTGCATTACAGTTATTAAAAGATAATTACTAAGTACAGTTGTGAAGCATTACGGGGCCATAATGTGTAATACCAATCAGCTCAGGCGAGGGGATAAGCTGAAATATGGAGGTGATAGTCGCTAAATGGACTATCAGAAATAAACTATATCTACAAGTGATCACCAGTTATATGTAAGTGTGTGTGTGTGTGTGTGCTGAAACATGGAGGTGATAGTCGCTAAATGGACTATCAGAAATAAACTATATCTACAAGTGATCACCAGTTATATGTAAGTGTGTGTGTGTGTGTGTGTGTGTGTGTGTGTGTGTAAACAAATATCTCGAAGGGAGGTCTTGGTCGGCATTTTTGATGGAGGTCTAGGGAGTAAACTACAAATATATATAATAATAATAATTAATATATATATATATATATATATATATATATATATATATACTGTATATATAAATACTAATAATAATAAAATTAAAACCCTTAAAACTATAGCATCAAAACTCATAAATAATCTTGAATATTAGATGCTGTACGGTACTGTAGAATTGTAAGTCATTGATTGTGAATAAGTGTCTAAGTAGATGCAGAAGTGTGGAATGTTATGAAGGCTAACTGTAGTATGGTGACCCCTTGAATGGGTTTAAATGGGTAGAGTAGGCTATATGGGTCAATGGAGGTGGGTAGTGTGTGTGTGTGTGGGGAGGGGGTGTGTGTGTGTATGTATGGGTGTAGTATGGTGACCCCTTGAATGGGTTTAAATGGGTAGAGTAGGCTATATGGGTCAATGGAGGTGGGTAGTGTGTGTGTGTGTGGGGAGGGGTGGGAGGGGGTGTGTGTGTGTATGGGTGTAGTATGGTGACCCCTTGAATGGGTTTAAATGGGTAGAGTAGGCTATATGGGTCAATGGAGGTGGGTAGTGTGTGTGTGTGGGGGGGGGGGGGGGGGTCTGTGTGTGTGTGTGTTTATGGCTGATATAAGTGTATGGGTGTAGTATATGTGTGTCAGTAGAATGAGGTGGCGTGTGTGTGTGGCTGATTGTGTGTGTGTGTGTGTGTGTGTGTGTGTGTGTGTGTGACCGTTTTAAGTTGATGTGTGTGTGTTTATGGCTGATATAAGTGTGTGGGTCAGCAGCACAAGTGGCGTGTGTGTGTGTGTGTGGGTGACATGTGGGCAGAACCAGATTACAGGGCAGACTCACGACCATTGTGTTACGTTACAGTTACTATGGTGTACACTCCAATGTTATGTCTGGTTATCCGTGTTGCATTTGTCTTTAGCGTTGTTTTAAGACTTTTGTTTCGTTAGTTTGGCGATTTTGAGACCTTTCGCCTCATTTTGTTGTCAATATTAAAACCTTTCGTGCCCTTTAGGTGTCGTTTTTTACCTGGCGAGCGATAGCGAGCCTGTAATTTTAGAAGGAATCGGCCTTCGGCCGGGACATTTTTCTACCGAAAAATGTACAAATTTATCTTGATGGGGAGTCTAGGGGGTGTTTTCTTAAGCTTGATGGAGGCTTAGGGAGGAAACTAAAAGATAAAGGAATATATACATAATTAGACTCCCAAAAGCGAGTAGTACCCCCTAAAGCGTATCATGGGTATCAGTGCGAGCTATGTAACATACCGATTACTACATTGAATTTGGACTAGTTGGTGTAACGCTCCCTATAGAGGCCTGTAATCCTGATAGGGTGGCAGCAAGGTCTCCACCCTATTCTACCACCACCAACCCCCCCATCCCCATATACCCCCAGCCCCAGCCTGACAAACCCCCAGTACAGAGACCCAACCCCACATACCCCAGCCCCAGCCTGACATACCTCTGGCCCCACATACCCCCACCCCCCACATACCCCCACCCCCAGCCCTACATACCCTCAACCCCGGATACCCCTAGTCCCACATACCCCCACCCCCAGCCCTACATACCCTCAGCCCCGCATACCCCCACCCCCAGCCCTACATACCCACAGCCCCGCATACCCCCACCCCCACATACCCCCACCCCCAGCCCTACATACCCTCAGCCCCGCATACCCCCACCCCCACATACCCCCCACCCCCAGCCCTACATACCCTCAGCCCCGGATACCCCTACCCCCACATACCCCCACCCCCACCCCCAGCCCTACATACCCTCAGCCCCGGATACCCCCACCCCCACATACCCCCACCCCAGCCCTACATACCCTCAGCCCCGGATACCCCTACCCCACATACCCCCACCCCCAGCCCTACATACCCTCAGCCCCGGATACCCCTACCCCCACATACCCCCACCCCCCAGCCCTACATACCCTCAGCCCCGGATACCCCCACCCCCACATACCCCCACCCCCAGCCCTACATACCCTCAGCCCCGGATACCCCTACCCCCACATACCCCCAACCCCCAGCCCTACATACCCTCAGCCCCGGATACCCCCAGCCCCACATACCCCCACCCCCAGCCCTACATACCCTCAGCCCCGGATACCCCTAGTCTCACATACCCCCACCCCCAGCCCTACATACCCTCAGCCCCGGATACCCCTACCCCCACATACCCCCACCCCCAGCCCTACATACCCTCAGCCCGGATACCCCTAGTCCCACATACCCCCAGTCCCACATACCCCCAGTCCCACATACCCCCACCCCCACCCCTACATACCCTCAGCCCCGATACCCCCACCCCCACATACCCCCACCCCCCGCCCTACATACCCTCAGCCCCGGATACCCCCAGCCCCACATACCCCCCACCCCCAGCCCAGGATACCCCCAGTCCCACATACCCCCACCCCCAGCCCTACATACCCTCAGCCCCGCATACCCCCAGCCCCACCCCCACATACCCACCCCCACATACCCCCAGCCCAGGGGTATGTGGGGTTTATAGTCTATTCGCTGTAAGTAGGCGATAAATCATGACCTCTAACCTCTGTAACTAAAAAACGACTGGAGTAATCGAGTTAATATTTCTACCATTTGGGAAGAGTCAGTCACGGAATAGATGTGGAAATGTACAGCCAATTTGCTCTAGCCCTTTTTTATTTACAGAGGATAAAGTTCATGATTACTTGCCTACTTACAGCGAATAGACTATAGTTCTTTAGAAACCTTTAACCCTTTGAAGATTATGATGCATTTTGCCAATATATTCTGGCTGTAGCAGGTGTGGAGTTTAGAGTTTATAGAGGAACGGAGGCATTGCGTTGGTGTAGGACATTAGGCTCTCGGTCTTATTAACCCTTTCGAGCTCCAAGTCGCATTTTGTTTCTGTTTTCTGGTAGTTATTAGACGATTTTATTCAGATTAGGAAGGGTATATGGAATTCAGAGGGTTGATTGGAATAGTCTTTACCCTTTTCATTCCCACAGATCCTTCCTAAGCTGCATAAAATCGTCTAATGATAGCCAAAATAAACTGCTAAAACGCGTCGGAGCTTCAAGGGGTTAACACAAATTACCCCCTTGATTTTATTGAATGATGGAGGTGGTGTATTGGTGGAGGCATTAGCTGATTAGGAAGTAGAGGGGGTGTCGCCAATTAGGGGCTGTTTTTTTTTTCTGGAGGACCCCCTTCTCTTTCATATTTAGCCCCATAAGTTTTGAGATTTTAATATGTTTGCCCCATTAGTTTGGCGAGTTTAAGAGATTGCGCCCCATTTCTTGGTCATTTTTAAGACTTTTTGTGCCTTATAGTTTTTTTTTTTTTTTTTTTTTTTTGGCGAGTGATGGCGAGCCTGCAATTTAGGAGGAACCGGTCTTCGGCCGGTCTTGCATTTTCTAAAAAAAAAAAAAAAAAAAAAACACACATACATACATTTATATCGAAGCCGCCGCCGCCATCCTTTCGAGTCTTGCCTTAACTCAAATGACCGCTTGGTTTTATTAAATGATGGAGGTGGTGTATTGGTGGGGGCATTAGCTGATTAGGAAGTGGAAGGGGGTATCGCCAATTATACTTGTTGGAGATTAACTTGGCTTATTTATAGATTTAATTTACATGTGACTGTTTAATAAAAACTATATCTTGAGGAGCTAGTGTGACAGAGCGATACCGCACTCAGCTTGTGCGTGGTAGACCTGGGTTCGATCCCCCACCGGAGCAACGTAGATTTATTAAATTACGGGTAGGGCTTTCCATACCCTAAGCTGCACCGGCGGACATTAGAGGTACGGTAGACGAGTGTCGTATGTACACATGTATATGCTAACATCTGGTCAGCAGGATTGAGCTGATTACACTGGTTACAGACTACATTCATATCCACAGCCATTCCAACAGTACAATAATATACTAATTAATATTCCACATGAATCCCCACACACTATACACACAGCGAAGGGCGACGCTCTCATGGGTCCACTATCAGTGTGGTGATCTCTACAATAGATACAATAGATATATATATACAGTATATACAGTAGCTAGCATAGTTGGTTTATGGAATCTTAATGTGTTTATATACAGTATATATATATATATATATATATATATATATATATATATATATATATATATATATATATATACCGGTATATAAATATATATATATATATATATATATATATATATATATATATATATATATATATATATATATATATATACCGTATATATATAAACTGAGGGTAAAGTCGTTTATATAACATTTTCGAGATGTTGCTTTGTTGGGGCTTTTAGTTCTGTGTTTCCCTTTCAGTAATTGGGTTACTTTTTCACTACATTCTGGCTAATATCAGACGATTTAACCCAGCTTTGAAATGCCCTCTATGAGTCAAAGGGGTAATGTTTCTCTCCGTCAACCCTCTGACTCCAACAACTCCTTCCTAAGCTGAAGAATATCGTATAATAATATCCAGTGACATATGAAAGAAGGCGTGGTGGTATACTAAAAGGGTTAAGTTATGTATGTGTGTGTGTGTGTGTGTGTGTGTGTGTGTGTGTGTGTGTGTGTGTGTGTGTGTGTGTGTCACTTTATTTCATGCTAAATATGTTTCAATAATTTGTTGACGTAGTTAATGGATTTCTTCTTCGATATCCGACAACAAAATGTGACTTCCCCAATTTGAACTAACTGATTTTGTCTACTCTACTTCTGACTACAAAATTGACTTCCCGAATTTGTCAACCCCCTGATTTTGACTATTTCATTAGTACTATACTACTTTTTCTTTTAGGGCAAACACTCTACACCAGGTATTATAGAGATAGCCGGTTTGCCACAGTTATAACAGAAAACCGATTACGGCGGATGGCTGTGGCCTGATGAAGTCCATCCGCCTCTCTATTTTGCCTTGGGGTGGGTGTTTGACTGTCTCTCTATATTTTTCATATATCTGTGTTAATATCAACTCTTTTCACATGTGTGTGTGTGTGTGTGTGTTTTGCTTCCTATACCTTGATCAACCTTTAAAAATATCCCCAAGAACACCTTCGAGATAGATTTGTATATTTTTTGGTAGAAAAATGACACGGCCGAATTCCGGTTCCTCATAAATTGCAGGCTCGCTATCGCTCAAAAATGTAAAACCGACACCTAACTGACACGAAAGGTCTTAAAACTAACAATCATTATTCTACCTAAAAATTTACACATTTATCTCGAAAGGAGGGTCCTTTATATATATATATATATATATATATATATATATATATATATATATATATATATATATATATATACAGTATATATACCGGTATAATATACTGTATATATATTAATTTTTATTTTTATTTTTGTCCTTATTTTTAAGTATGATGAAGGTCTGGGTTGGAAACTAAAATATATACTATATATATATACGGTATATATATATATATATATATATATATATATATATATATATATATATATATATAACAACATAATAATAATAATAAATGTGAATTCCGGTACGGTTGTCTCGCCACCAACATATTTCTCCCACTGAACTATTATCGGTCCAAATATTCCTTCTTTTAGACTGTCTCTCAAGATTACTGGCAAGGAAGCGCCTTATCTATGCTATAATGTGTCAGGGGCTAACTTATCCTTCACAAAAAGCAACAAACTACTCGGGAAACATGCAATATCGGAGAACAGTAAGTTACCGTATCTAAATGTAGGGCATAACGTACCGGTACATTAAATCACACACACACAAGGGGAGATGGCCTGGTTTTTCTGGCACCCCTTCTCCCTCGTGTATAATCCCATTCGTTTTTTAGATTTTATGACGTTCGACTCATTAGTTTGGCGATTTTATGACTACACGCCCCATTTTTTTGTCAATGTTAAGACCTTTCGTGCCACTTAGGTGTCGATTTTTTCCTGGCGAGCGATAGCGAGCCTGTAATTTTAAAAGTAACCGGCCTTTGGGTGGGATATTTTTCCACCGAAAAATGTACAAATTTATCTTGAAGAGGGTTCTAGGGGGTGTTTTTTTTTTACAGCTTGATTAAGGTCTAGCGAGGAAACTAAAAAATGACAAAAAGATAAATCACTACGCAAATATATGTGCCCATGTCCCCTCAACAAATATATGTGCCCATGTGCCCTCAACAAATATATGTGCCCATGTGCCCTCAACAAATATATGTGCCCATGTGCCCTCAACAAATATATGTGCCCATGTCCCCTCAACAAATATATGTGCCCATGTGCCCTCAACAAATATATGTGCCCATGTCCCCTCAACAAATATATGTGCCCATGTGCCCTCAAACAAAATATGTGCCCATGTGCCCTCAACAAATATATGTGCCCATGTGCCCTCAACAAATATATGTGCCCATGTGCCCTCAACAAATATATGTGCCCATGTGCCCTCAACAAATATACGTGCCCATGTGCCCTCAACAAATATATGTGCCCATGTGCCCTCAACAAATATATGTGCCCATGTGCCCTCAACAAATATACGTGCCCATGTGCCCTCAACAAATATATGTGCCCTCAACAAATATATGTGCCCATGTGCCCTCAACAAATATATGTGCCCATGTGCCTTGGTTAACCTGCACTATCGGACAACAGTAAGTTACCGTATAAATATATCGTTGCCCATGATACAGTAGGGGGGGTGACCTGTTTTTGTTCTGTCCTTTTCTATCTTTCTCTGGCTTGTATCCATTTGGCCCCATTCAGCCTACTCTTTTAAGACGTTTATCCCCATCCAGGTGTAATTTTTTTACTGGTGAGCGGTAGCGAGCCAGCATATTTTTTATTTTTGTTTGACAGCAGGCTACATTTGTACATTTTTCGATAGAAAAATGTCTCCGGCGAAGCCGGATTTCTTCATGTAATGCTGGCTCGCTATCGCTCTCCAGGAAGAAATCGACACCTAGATGGGGATAAACGTCTTAAAATAGTTGGCTGAATGGGGCCGAATGGATACAAGCCAGGGAAGGAGAGAAAAGGAGAGAAATAACAAAAAGCAAGTCACCCCCCCTTAAGGGGGGAGAGGCGGATTTTTAGGTTTATATATTTATCTTATTGTTACAATTTTAGATTCCTCCCTAGACCTCCATCAAGCTTAAAAAATACACCCATTAGACCCCCCTTCAAGATTAATTTGTACATTTTTTGGTAGAAAAATGTCCCGGCCAAAGGTCGATTCCTCTTAAAATTACAGGCTTGCTATCGCTCGCCAGGAAAAAATCGACACCTAAATGGCACAAAAGGTTTTAAATTTGACAACGAAATGGGGCGAAAGGTGTTAAAATCGCCAAACTAATGGGCCGAACGTCTTAAAATCTCAAAACAAATGGGGCTATATTCGAGGGTGAAGAGAGTCCAGAAAACCGACTCATCTCCCCTTAATAAATCACAAACACTTTACACTTCTATATGAAAGTTGGGGCTAGACGAGTGGGACGACAGGAGGCAGAACACACGGCGTAGTCAATAGTCTATTTTTTTTCCTGCTGATGGTAAATTGTCATGTTTCTATCTTTGTTACTCAGCTATAAGGTAGATTGTGTAGCCAAATATGATGTCAATTATGAAAACTTGGCATTAAAGGGAGGTTTTTAGTGTGTTTCCTAGACTTCCATCAAGCCCGGTTCCTCTTAAATTACAGGCTCGCTATCGCTCGCCAGGAAAAAATCGACACCTAAATGGAACGAAAGGTCTTAAAAGTGACATAAATGGGGTGAAACTTCTTAAAATCGCCAAACTAACGGGGCAAACATCTTAAAATCTCAAAAAACAATGGGGCTAGACATGAGAGAGAAAGGGGTCCAGAAAAAAGTCCCTCAAGTGGATATCTCCCCTTAATACGACACACAGCCATAGTAGTTTCATATATTTCCATTACGCATCGAGAAATCAGCTACTAAGGGATTCAATTTAACATCAGCTGGAAAAACAAAAATATTGTCTAGTGGTTGGCAGGTGGTAGAGATCCTATAGTTAAGGCGGTGTCACACGAGCGATTTTTCCGTCAATTTTCCATGACTAAGTTTTTTCTCGTTATATTTAGGGACTTTTTTGCACTGGTATCGGTAACTAGACTGAAGGTAGAGTATGTTAGGCGGCTGAATTTTGATGAAGTGTAATATTTGAAGCTGCCAGACCATAATTGCCCGTAACAATTGCTCGAAAAACGGCTCGTGTGACAGCGGCTTTATAAAGAGACTGGCCAATCGACATATTGTGTCCTACGGAGGCATTCATCATTTATGAAACTTTTTTTATTTTGCATGTATATTGATTAAGGGAGTCCACCTCGCTTTTTGTTTTCTCTTTCTCTCCCTCTCTGTTTGGCTGGTATCCATTCGGCCCCATTCAGCCTACTGTTTTAAGACGTTTGCCCCCATCCAGGTGTCATTATTTTCCTGGCGAGCGGTAGCGAGCCAGCATATATATATATATTTGTTTGGACAGCAAGCTAAATTAGTACATTTTTCGATAGAAAAATGTCTCCGGCGAAGTCGGATTTCTCCATACAATGCTGACTCGCTCTCGCTCGCCAGGAAGAAATCGACACCTGAATGGGGATAAACGTCTTAAAACAGTTGGCTGAATGGGGCTGAATGGATACAAGTCAGGGTAAAAGAGAAAAGGAGAGCCTGTGAGCCCCCTTAAGAAATAGGATCTCTAGCAGGTGGCAGAGGTAGGGGTCAGGTCAGGTGTAGGAGTAGGGATGATAGGTTATACTATAGGTCGGACTGCCATATGGAGTATTATTTTTTTTTGTTTACCCCAACGTCCCTTGACTTTGGCCCTGTCACACTTTCGGCTTTGGGGTAGACACTCGTTACAGGCAACCCGCCTTTTGTCTCCTTCATACACATAGAACAAAATATACTATTTTATTTTTTATATTGATGCATTTCATGTATGTTTTAATTTCTGTAGCCTATATTATCAACTCTATGATGGCAATTATATGAATAACAAAGTAAGCCTATTATTTTTATTATTATTATATTATTATTATTATTATTATTATTATTATTATTATTATATTATTTGTATTATTATTATTGTTATTATTATTATTGTTATTATTATTATTGTTATTATTATTATTATATTATTGTTATTATTATTATTATTATTATTATTATTATTATTATTATTATTATTATTAGGTACGTTATACTGCACCTACTAGACGAGACAGAAAAAGGGGCGAGGGATCGCGGAAGTGGTCCAGGACCCTAAAAATTGGAACTTTAAATGTTGTTTCTGTTCAATCTATGTCTCGAGTCGGCCACCCCCAGCTATAGGGTATGCGCCTGGGTACATACGTACATACATACATACATACATACATACATACGTACATACATACATACATAGGTACGGTATACGTATGCACTATGCTTATAACGTTTGAGCCCTGCCGTAACATATAATATACCATACTACTTCCTGTGTTTTGCGAAAACAAAAGTCTGTCCCGAAAGTAAAGCCGCCATTTATTACATGTAATTTTATAATGATAAGGACAGTTTGAATTACTCTCTTGTTTTAGGATTCTCATTTACTCAATTGGCTTTGTTAATCTTGTGATATGTTTCCTAGTTTTGCCTTTTAATTTTATATGACGTAAAGTGTGATTGATTGTCATGCTTTCTACACGTATTTCTGCAATTACACCCTTCATATTTCCTGATTATGTACACCATATGAGGAGGAGCACTTGATTGACAACGTTTCGCACATAGTTTCATCAGGCCAATGACCTGATGAAGCTATATGCGAAACGTTGTCAATAAAGTGATCCTCCTCATATGGTGTTTAAATTCACTCTTCATATGCCCTACTGATTAAACGATATATATGTCTGTTCCTCATGACCTTCACCCTCTCATGATGAAACCCTCTCTCTCGTCTCTAGTTCATGTCTAGACCGCTTCATATTCCTCAAACTGAGACCTGTGTATAGTTCTCATGAGACCCCTTGATATGCCCTCCCTTTACGAGACTCTTTCTAGTCCCTCTGTAATACTGGTTCTTACATTCCACTCCCTTTACATACTGGCCTGCGTGTATAGAGCCAACATCATGTTCAGAGTACTCCATCAGGTATATAAACTTTCTCGTGCCGGGGTGTGGGATCGAACTACCCTCTCAAGAGGTCAAGAGTTCACTGCCACACCACCTAGAGGGGCACTCGGGAAAGTACCTCCACTGCTGGCGGGTGCTATGTGCTATACTGATCGCTTACATAATGGAATCACTCGGGAAAGTACCTCCACTGCTGGCGGGTGCTATGTGCTATACTGATCGCCTACATAATGGAATCACTTCTTCTTTGGTGCATATCCTATCTCCTCACCAACATTTGTGAAACTCGATTCATAACTTTTTGAGATATCTTGTATACAGACAGACATACGGAGGCAAACGTTGGAGGATACCATGAGAGCTGGCTCACTTGGTAGTAACCGAAGGGGAGTGTGTATATATCTAAGTCAGTTTGTTATCATTGCACATCTTCCTGGAGAGGCACTTAATATTCTCTCCTGACGAGACATTTTCATATTTCCTCCTGGTGGGACCCTTTCTTGTAATTTCTTCGTGCTGAGAGCCATTCATATGCCTTCATTTTAATTGCCTCTTCCATGTTCCCTCCTGGTAAGTTCCCTGTATGGTTCTTGTGGAACTTAGTAAAGAGTTCTGCCCTGCTCTTCTTCCTCGTAGTGCGATACCTCTTGTAATTTGTTCCTGAAGAGAGTCATTCATTACACTCCTAATAGTCCATTCAAAGTTTCCAAAGTGAGGATCCTCTGTCCCATCACAGCTGATTGACTGACATTATTACTCAGAATATGTGTCAAGACATTTCTTTTATTATTTTGTTTTATTATTTGTTTTGGTAATCCTGTAATATATTGTATTAGACTACCAAGTGAATAAATTTAATGAATAAATGGATGGATGGATGGATGTATGTATGTATGTATGTGTGGATGAATGAATGAATGACGGGATGTTTGAATGAATGAATGAATGGCTGCGTGTATGTATGAATGAATGAATGAATGGATGGCTATATGTATGAATGGGTCAATGAATTAATAAATAAATAACAAATTACGCTCCCCATAGCAACCCAACATATAACCTGACATCCCTTCCCCTACCCCTAACATCCCTTCCCCTACACCTAGCATCCCTTCCCCTACCCCTAACACCCCTTCCCCTACCCCTAACATCCCTTCCCCTACCCCTAACATCCCTTCCCCTACCCCTAACATCCCTTCCCCTACCCCTAACATACCTTCCCCTACCCCTAACATACCTTCCCCTACCCCTAACATCCCTTCCCCTACCCCTAACATACCTTCCCCTACCCCTAACATCCCTTCCCCTACCCCTAACATCCCTTCCCCTACCCCTAACATACCTTCCCCTACCCCTAACATCCCTTTCCCTACCCCTAACAATCCCTCCCCTACCCCTAACATCCCTTTCCCTACCCCTAACATCCCTTCCCCTACACCTAACATCCCTTCCCCTACCCCTAACATCCCTTCCCCTACCCCTAACATCCCTTCCCCTACCCCTAACATCCCTTCCCCTACCCCTAACATACCTTCCCCTACCCCTAACATCACTTTCCCTACACCTACCAACTCTTCCCCTACACCCGACTTGACCCCTACACGTGCCACCACCTTTCTTTCCCTCCTGCCCCCCTCGTCCGGCCGCCCACCCACCCACTCCCTGCTGTCCCCACCCCACCCACCCCCCCTCCTGTCTCCCCCGTCCGGCCCCAACTGTCATATATAGACCTCCTCCTACGTGCTGCCCACCCCTCCACACAGATAAGAAACTTGCCCCCGATGACAGGGGACCTTTCGCCGTTTTATGCTTCAGTGAATGAGGGACCAACTTTGCCATTTCTCGTTATTTTTTCGGACATCCAGTGACCATATATTAAAAGAAATATATAATATGTATAATATGTATAATATGTATAATATGTATAATATGTATAATATGTATAATATGTATAATATGTATAATATGTATAATATGTATAATATGTATAATATGTATAATATGTATAATATGTATAATATGTATAATATGTATAATATGTATAATATGTATAATATGTATAATATGTAGCATATACAGTATATTATATTCCTCCTTCAATACTTCCAATTGGTCCTTCCACTCCCATCTTGTTCATATGTCTTGGTACGGTTAGCCAAATAGGTCGTGTCTCCCCTGTCATTACGTTTTGCTCGTTTTGTGCTGTAATAATGTCTGTCAGATGTTGAATAGTGTGTGTTAATATAGGAACATGTTTGTAGATATCACTCTGCACGATTAATTAAATCTTAGATAGTGCTGATACCAATTATTGATCGAAATATGCTTGGTAACGCGACATGACTTGTTTGGCCGAGTTTACAGTCGCTCCTCCCTCCCTCTCTCCTTCACCAATTGACCACTTGAGAGTTTCTGGCTTTAAGGGAGCCCACCTCGCTTTGTTTTATCTTTCTCTCTCTCTCGCTTTGGCTTGTATCCATTCGGCACCATTCAGCGTACTGTTTTAAGACGTTTACTCCCATCCAGGTGTCAATATTTTCCTGGCGAGCTGTAGCGAGCCAGCATATATATATATATTTGTATTGACAGCAAGCTAAATTTGTACATTTTTCGATAGAAAAATTTCTCCGGCGAAGCCGGATTTCTCCATACAATGCTGGCTCGCTATCGCTCGCCAGGATAAAAAACGACACCTGGATGGGGATAAACGTCATAAAACAGTTGGCTGAATGGGGCCGAATGGACACAAGCCAGGGAAAGAGAGAAAAGGAGAGAAAAATAAAAACAAATCGATGACTCCCCTTAAGGAAGTTGGAGCTATAAGGCATCGATATTTAACAGAAGTGCTAGTTTAAATACGGTTGTAGCGCATCTATAAATACGGTTGTAGCGCTTAAATACGGTTGTAGCGCTTAAATACGGTTGTAGCGCTTAAATACGGTTGTAGCGCTTAAATACGGTTGTAGCGCATCTATAAATACGGTTGTAGCGCTTAAATACGGTTGTAGCGCATCTATAAATACGGTTGTAGCGCATCTATAAATACGGTTGTAGCGCTTAAATACGGTTGTAGCGCATCTATAAATACGGTTGTAGCGCTTAAATACGGTTGTAGCGCTTAAATACGGTTGTAGCGCTTAAATACGGTTGTAGCGCATCTATAAATACACACAATCAAATTCACTCTACTTGCTAATCATTAGAAACCTACATTATTATTGCACTTGTGTTTATTATCTATGTTTATATAAGTTCCAACTTGCCTGAAACTCGCAATTGGTCCATTATTTCTCCTGTCCAATCGATTCCCCGCTTGACTTTCCCTCTTTTCCGGTCTCACTGTTTCGTCTTTCTTGTTATTAAGGGGAGGTATTTAGTTTGTTCCCTAGACCTCCATCAAGCTTAAAATTACACCCCCTTGAGTCACTTTCAAGATACATTTGTACATTTTTCGGTAGAAAAATGTCCCGGCCGAATGCCGGTTCCTCTTAAATTACAGGCTCGCTATCGCTCGCCAGGATAAAATCGACACCTGAATTGCACGAAAGGTCTTAATATGGGGTGAAAGTTCTTAAAATTGCTAAACTAATGGGGCAAACGTTTTATAATATCAAAAGCAATGGGACTAAACATGAGGGAGAAAGGGGTCCAGAAAAAAAATCCCTCAAGTGGAGATCTCCCCTTAATTAAGTCTGGTTACACGAGTATAATAAAATAATAATAAACTCCACATAGCAACCCAACCCATATAACCTGATAACCCTTCCCCCCTACACCTGACATGACCTCTACACGTGCCACCACCACCCACCCACCTACCTACCTACCGCTAGACGATACTTGCCTTTGGTATTGAAAAGGAAAAGGCGCCAACACAGTTTTTATCACTAATTTTTTCTGGGGTGTCACCTCTTTTGGCTATCAATTGTCACCAACTTTTCGCTGAGTGTCGGTGTGTCTTCAATCACCTGCTGTATATATGACCATCATCAATCTCCGTGATCTAATTTAGTTTTAGAGTTAACTAATCGACCTATTTGACTGACCTTTGAGTGTATATCCAAGAATCACAAGCCAAACGCACCGAAAATGTGTCCCTGTGAGGCCGCCCTTATCCTACTTCTACTTAATCCACTTTCACACCCCGCCCAGCTACCATACTACTTCCCCATTCCCCAAACTACCCCTTACCTCTCTTTACACCCCCAACCCACATCATCCTATCGAACCCCCACCCACCCACTCCCACCCATACACACATCCTTTCCTAACGCCCACGTCTTCCATTACCACCTATGTTTCCTTCTTCCACCCTCTTTTCCCTCTTCTACCCTCTTTACCCTCTTCCACCTTCTTTTCCCTCTTCCACCCTCTTTACCCTCTTCCACCTTCTTTTCCCTCTTCCACCCTCTTCTCCCTCTTTTCCTTCTCAGTTTGCAAGTTTTACAGTTTAATTCCATCTTTTCCGTCTTTCACCCTCTTTTCCCTCTCTTTCCCTCTTCCACCCTCTTTACCTTCTTCCACCCACTTTCACCCTTTTCACCCTGTTTTCCCTCTTCCACCCTCTTTTTCCCTATTCCACCTTTACCCTCTTCCACCCTATTTTCCCTCTTCCACCTTTACTCTCTTCCACCCTCTTTTCCCTCTTCCACCCTCTTTTCACAGACTTCTTTCCACTCTCCTAGCTCTTCCTTGTCTTCCCCTAATTCTGGCTACAAACCCTATACCCTGTCCATTATAGGTAGGCCAGATATCCCTACCCTAACCTTTCTTAACTCGAAAAGGACTAGAGGAATCGTGCTAATAGTTATATATCATTTGGGAAGAGTCAGCCAGGGAATAGGTTTGGAAATGTACAGCGCATGTGTCATTTTTGAGTTACAGAGAATAGAGGTCACAGTTCCCCCCTCCCTCCCCTACACCGTCACCCACTTTTCCCACTCAACTCACATATATTCCCACTCCCCTCCCCTCCACACTTCTTCTACGCCCACATACTTTTCCTACTCCCACATACTTCTACAACTCCCACCTATTCCTTCCATTCCCACCCCCTCCTTCTACTCCCACCTACTTCTACAACTCCCATTTACTTCTCCTACTCCCACCTATTTCTTCTATTCCCATCTACTTCTCCATTTCTCACTCATTTCTCTCCCCTCCCACTCCTTGCACTCCCACCCACTTCCCTCCACTCCCACCCACTTCCTTCCACTCCCACCCAATCTCCTGTTCAATAGTCTGGCTACAAATCCTAGTCATCCAAATCCTAGTCATCCAAGCCCCCACAAATCGTCCTCCCCACACCGACACCCATTCCCACCTTTGTCTTCCACTCCCACCCATTAAGTTCACTCCACCCACATCTTCCACTCCCACCCACTATTCACAATCCCCCCTCTATTTCTCCACCTTGCCACTCACTCCCACCTACATCCCCTACTATCACCCAATTATCTCCCAGTCCCACCAACGTTCACCCACTTCTCACAATTCCACCCATTTCTTCTCCCTCCCATTCACTCCCACCCACATCTGTCCTTCCCAACCATCATAATCCTTTGCCACCCAAGCCCCCACAAATCGTTCTACCCACACCGTCACTCACCCACTACTAACAATTCCACCCATTTCCCCCACTCCCACCCACTACTCACAATCCCACCCATTTTCCCCCACTCCCACCCACTAGCCCCCAATTCTTACCCACAGCTACCCACCTCCTGTTCAAAATTCCGGTCACAACCCCTGGCCACAGATCCCCCCCCCCCCCCCCTACAGCGTCTCCGGCCATAGATTTTCGTTAATTTCAGGGCAAGAAAAAGGCTGACGTCCTTGGAACCAAAATTTCTCCGGAATCCCGCTAACTAATGACCGACACCTGGCTTCGAATTTATGTGCCGACAAAATTCCTGGACATTTTAAGCTTTTGAGTAGCAGTGTTTGGGGGTGACTAATGGGGGGGCGGGGTTCCTTTAATATGATCCCCTTCCCCTTCCCCCCCCCCTTACGGATCCTCTACTATGATCCCTCCACCCCTCCTTCCCTCCCCTTACCTTATATCCCTGCCCACCTTTCCACCCCCCCCCCTTACTTTCTATATACCCCTCCTTTCCCTCCTCCCCTTACCTTCTATACATCCCTCACCCCCTTTTCCCCTCCCCCTTACCTTCTATATATCCCTCATCCCCTCCCCTCCCTTCCCCTTACCTTCTATACATCCCTCCCCTTTCCCCCCCCCCCCCCTCCCCCCATTCTCGCCATACCTTCTATTCATCCCTCGCCCCCTTTTCCCCCTCACCCTCACCTTCTATACATCCCCGCTCCCCCTCTCCCTCACCTTCTATACATCCCCCCTCCCCCTTCCCCCCCCCCCCCCCCTCCTTCCCTTCTTTATATATCCCCTTTAAAACAATTTATCGGCACGGAAGAGGATATCCGAGCGGGCTGTAATTTTGGCCCGTCTGACAAAGGGATTATAACACCAGGATTATTGTGGTTGGATCGATCATATGCACCTTTTCACCCCATTATTGTGGTTGGATCGATCATATGCACCTTTTCACCCCATTATTGTGGTTGGATCGATCATATGCACCTTTTCACCCCATTATTGTGGTTGGATCGATCATATGCACCTTTTCACCCCATTATTGTGGTTGGATCGATCATATGCACCTTTTCACCCCATTATTGTGGTTGGATCGATCATATGCACCTTTTCACCCTATTATTGTGGTTGGATCGATCATATGCACCTTTTCACCCCATTATTGTGGTTGGATCGATCATATGCACCTTTTCACCCCATTATTGTGGTTGGATCGATCATATGCACCTTTTCACCCCATTATTGTGGTTGGATCGATCATATGCACCTTTTCACCCCATTATTGTGGTTGGATCGATCATATGCACCTTTTCACCCTATTATTGTGGTTGGATCGATCATATGCACCTTTTCACCCCATTATTGTGGTTGGATAGATCATATGCACCTTTTCACCCCATTATTGTGGTTGGATCGATCATATGCACCTTTTCACCCCATTATCAGGGCCAGCGATTCCCAACTACGATACAAAGCCCTGTGACATTCAAGGGGAGATTATATTTGATTTATTTGATTTATTAATTTATTTATTTATGTATTTATTTGTTTGTTTTCTTGTTTTAATGTCCTCCCTAGACTTCCATCAAGCTTTAAAAAAAAAAAAAAAAAAAAAAAAAACGTGTATCAGCAACGTATATTTAATTTTACTCTAGTTATATTTAGACGATTTTCTGAAGCTTAAGAAGGATCTGTAGTAGCAAAAAAGGGGTGAGATAGTTCGAAGCTTGTTAACTGCTGTAAGCCCTTTTTATACTGAATACAATCGTCTAATAGTGGCCATAATACAGTTAAAAGGACGGCACCGGTACCAAATGGGTTAAAGGGGGGATTTATTGCATTGATTTATTTATGTATACATAATTATATTTATGTATTTTGTTTTATATATATTCATACATGTATTCATTTTCTTGTATTAGTTTCCTCGCTAGACCTTCATTAAGCTTAAAAAGTACCTTCAAGATAAATTTTCGAGGCCCCGGCCGTTGACCGGTTTAATCTATATAGCAGGCTCGCTATCGCTCACCAGGAGAAAATCGACACCTAAATGGCACAAAAGGCCTTGAAAATGACAGGAATTGGGCGAAAGTTCTTAAACACGCTAAACTAATGGGATGAACATCTTAAAATCACGCTACTAATGGGGCTAAATATGAGGGAGAAGGGGGGTCCAGATAAACTCCCCCTCTACCTTTTCAGTATGGTTACCAGGGTGTCAAACCGGGATAATCTTGTTTTAAGACTGTTATGAATATGAGAAGGAATACAGGAAAATGTACATGAAATAGTGTGTTGGTTTTGTCATTTTATCACTCTCAAAGCCATATTAACCCTCTCACGTTTTTTACGCAATTTTGAGCCAATTAGGTATACTTTAAAGCCTTTGTTACCATCAGGGGTATTTAGAAACCTTTAGTTTAGTTACTCCAACCTCTGCAGTTGTCTTTGAGTTAGCTGTGGGCAGAAAACTAATTTTGGAGAGGTAATTATAAGAGTGAGAGAACTCTATTTATTATTGCTAATCTGGCAACCTCTGCGTCATAAAAACGTGAAAGGGTTAAGATCTGTAAGCCATAATTTTAACTGTACAAATACAATAATAAAGGCTAAATAAAAGGAACTTGGTTTTCGTTTGACACCCTGATGGTGCGCCTCGTATTACATATATCATTGCTAACATTCGACGTTTTTATTCAGATTTGCAAGGACCTGTATGAGTCAGCCTCCTTGCATTCATGAATTATGTAGATAGGTTAAGTGCCCCAAGGTAGATTTTTTATTTACTTACAAACACATAATTATATATTAACATATAAATTAAGTGTAGCGTGAACAAGACACATGCTTGGGAAAAAAGTAATTCAGTTACCTGGTACAAAGCAAGCTTAAATGTCTTATAAACACCATGTCTGAAATCTAGCACGTTAGTGTCTAGTAATTTGTTTTAACATACTTTATAATTATGAAGTGTGTTATAATATGCATGAACATATATAATGTACAGTTGACCACATTATTTTACATACACGCCATGTTTTTATGTATGGAAGTGAAATATATAATGTACAGTTGACCACATTATTTTACATACACGCCATGTTTTTATGTATGGAAGTGAAATATATAATGTACAGTTGACCACATTATTTTACATACACGCCATGTTTTTATGTATGGAAGTGAAATATATAATGTACAGTTGGCCACATTATTTTACATACACGCCATGTTTTTATGTATGGAAAGAACATTTGTATGCTTGAATTAAAAGTGTATTTGTTGTACACTAGTTTTATGACCAATAAAAAATAAAAAATAAAACATGCTTACATTACTGAAATGTTTGTGGACATGCAGTAATGCAAGTAATGGTCACTCTTCTGTAAATCTAAAATGGCTTACTTAAGAATGGGAAAGGGGTGGGACCTATTTTTTTTTTTTTTTTTTATGTTTTATGACCAATTCACAGTTTTATAGCAAATTATTTTTGTTAGTCAATCACGTTCTGTTTCCTTCCATACATATAATCATGGTGTGGGTACAAACTACTGTGGCCGACTGTACATATATACCACGACCATTAACATTGTGTTTAGGTTCCCGCTTACACTAAACAATTAACGAATATTTGGACATCGCTGTAGAAACTAACTATTATACATACATTGCTAACTAAATATAATGTTGCTATGCGTTATATCTTGCTGTGAATCGAAAAAACATGCTCTCTCTCTCTCACACTCATACACACATACGAGAGAGAGAGAGAGAGAGAGAGAGAGAGAGCGCGAGAGCGAGAAACAATTATTGGTCCCCTGGGCTAGGAACAGTAAAAAGTGACCCGTACGAGACCCCATTTTTTCCCTGCAGGACTAATTAATCTCCTAATGGCGGTGACACATGAACGCTTTTTCCCGATATTTTCTATCTGCAATTTATTTCTGGCAAAATTGGGTTTATTTTCAATTGGTATCGGTAACAATGACCATACAGTAGGTAGAGTTAATTATAGGCGGTAGCATTCTTGTAATATATATTTTTCTTCTGAAGGTGCTTAACCAGAGTTCCTTATTAAAACGTTTCTGTGACTCCAAGTTATTGGTTCCACCCCTGATCCTTGACCCTTACCCTCGGCCCCTGTCTACTGACTCTACCCCCCTGACATATCCCTGACCCTACCCCCTTACCCCTGTTCCTATCCGCTAACCTCTGCCCTCATCCCTGATCCTACCCCCGTACCCATGACACCATCCCTAACTCTACCCCATAGCCCATGATCCTACCCCCTAACCCTATCCCTGATCCTACCCCTTAACCCTTGACACCATCCCTGACCCTACTCCACTAACCCCTGACCCTACTCCCTAACCCTACTCCACTAACCCCTGACCCTACTCCCTAGCCCCTCGACCCTAACTCCCTAACCCTACTCCACTAACCCCTGACCCTATTCCCTAGCCCCTCGACCCTACTCCCTAACCCTACTCCACTAACCCCCTGACCCTACTCCCTAGCCCTTCGACCCTACTCCCTAACCCTACTCCACTAACCCCTGACCCTACTCCCTAGCCCCTCGACCCTACTCTCTAACCCCTGACCCTACTCCCTAGCCCCTCGACCCTACTCCCTAACCCTACTCCACTAACCCCCTGACCCTACTCCCTAGCCCCTCGACCCTACTCCACTAACCCCTGACCCTTCTCCCTAGCCCCTCGACCCTACTCCCTAACCCTACTCCACTAACCCCTGACCCTACTCCCTAGCCCCTCGACCCTACTCCCTAACCCTACTCCACTAACTCCTGACCCTACTCCCTAACCCTACTCCACTAACCCCTGACCCTACTCCCTAGCCCCTCGACCCTACTCCCTAACCCCTGACCCTACTCCCTAACCCTACTCCACTAACCCCTGACCCTACTCCCTAACCCTACTCCACTAACCCCTGACCCTACTCCCTAACCCTACTCCACTAACTCCTGACCCTACTCCTAATTTCTGACCCTACCCTCTGACTCCTCAGGCTATTTGTTTAGTCTTATCCTTCATTCGATATCTGACCTCTTACTCTAATAATATATCTACATTTTCATTCCTCATTCAAAGATTCATTTATCCCTTATGTTGGCTATAAATCATCTGCCATATTATATTATTCATCTGGTTCATTCAAGCTGATTTTTTTGTCTTCATCCCTAATTTGTTATTTGAAATTCATATCGTAAATCTACATCTTGACTTTTCTCAGTCAGCCACACTATAATTCTTGACCATTCATCCTTAATGATCATAGTGTTCATTATTTTGTCATAAACTATGCATCCTTGCCTTATTACTAATTCATAACTTAACCATATACTATCACCATTAACTTGTTGCTTATCACGCCTAATTATAATATTATGTTGGAATTTTGCTTTATTGACTCCACCATACTGATATTGACCAACCATATTGACCTTATTGACTCATTTTATTGACCTTGTTGACTCACTGTATTGACCTTGTTGACTCACTGTATTGACCTTGTTGACTCACTTTATTGACCTTATCGACTCACTTTCTTGACCTTATCGACTCACTTTCTTGACCCACCGTATTGACATTATTGACTAACCTTATTGCCTCACCTTTTTTGACTCCCCTTATTAACGTTATTGACTTTTTATTTGATTGGTGTGGTGGTGAGAGATGTGGTGGTGGTTAGAGGTGAGAGGAGTTGTGTTTAGAAGTGGTGGTGAGCGATGAGGTGGTTCTGTTGTGTGGTGGTGGTGGTGAGAGGTGTGATGGTGGTGACAGGGGTGGTAGTTAGAGGTGAGAGCTGTGATGGTGGTGACAGGGATGGTGGTGAGAGGTGAGAGGTGTGATGGTGGTGACAGGGGTGGTGGTGAGAGGTGGTGTTGAGCGATGAGGTAGTGTTGTTGTGTGGTGGTGGTGGTGGTGAGAGGTGGTGTTGAGCGATGAGGTAGTGTTGTTATGTGGTGGTGGTGGTTAGAGGTGAGAGGTGTGATGGTGGTGACAGGGGTGGTGGTGGTAACAGGAATGGTGGTGAGAATTGTCGTGTTGAGAGGTAGTGGTGAGCGATGAGTTAGTGCTGTTGTGTGGTGGTGGTGGTGGTGGTGAGAGATCTTGTGATAATAGGTTTCGTGGTGGTGGCAACTGTGCTGGTGGTGATGATGGGTGTGGTGGTGGTGAGACGTGTGGTGGTGGTGAGACGTGTGGTTGTCAGAGGTAAGAGTAGTGGGGGTGAGAGGTGAGCTGGTGACAAGTGTTGTTGTGGTGTGAGGTGTAGTGATAGTATAGGGTGTGATGAGAAAGGTGTATTGGTAAGAGAAGTGGTGGGGACAAATGTGGCTCTGGTGATGAGAGGTATGGTGGTGACAGGTTTGGTGTAGTGTAAGATGTGGTGGTGATAAAAGGTATAATGATAAGATATATATGGTGGTGATGTATGTGGTCGTGAATACAATACTAGCTTCATCACCTGACCATCACCTGGCTATCACCACAGACTCATATTAACCTGACAATTACCCGTCCCTCGCAGCCTGTTTTTGTGGAAGTTGTTGGGATATACAGTATATATATATATATATATATATATATATATATATATATATATATATATATATATACAGAGATAGAGAGAGAGTATGTACAGTAGTATGATAACAAAAAACTGGGGTAAGTGCCAGAGCATATAATAATACATACATACCGGTACATACATGATGATGATAATGATACTGTAAGTATATATTAAGGTCTACGGTTTCATCAAGCCACATTTCATTTATTTTGAGATTCCGGTGGCAAGAGACTGTTCTGACACCACCTCTCCTTATACGGTGGCGTGAGGTGGGGGTGTTAACACATATCTCACCTCCATCACTCTCTTTATCTCTCACCTCATTTTTCAACCAGTGTTTGAAGCTATATAGTTACTTCAGTATCCCTTCCATTAGTTCCAGACCACCCATGTACCTAATGTATATTTATTGTCTAATGCACTCTGGGGTACAGTTCTTAATCTAAAACAAGGACTGGTAGTTTCATTTTGGAAAGAAAACAAATTGTGTGCTTTCAGTATCTGGGAAATTCCAAGATATCCAGGTAAGATGTTTGGAAACCTGCCTTTGATCAAACTACAGTATAGCTCAGTTTTACTATACTGTAGGGTAGATAATTAGATCGATGGATATAGATAGGTAGATACATACATTTATTGATCACAATTTTGAAGGCAACACACATATACACACACACACACACACACACATGCATACATACATACGTGTTCTGCAATTAATATATATATATATATATATATGAAACGTTATTGTCGTCTACTGCTCCCTCTCCGCTGATCTGTCTTGCTTGGGTGATAATATACATCCAACTTGACGTTCTAATCTTAATATTGGGAAATAGGTGAACAGTCTAGACTACCGCTCTGTTTGATATCTATCTTGGAATTCGTCATAAGTCGGGTTTTATTGTGTGTTTGTATACATATATATGGGGTGTGTGGGTGTAATGCAATGAATATCTCTCTTGTGTCCTTTTCAGTTTAGCCTTTGTTTCGTTATTTCATTACCTTCTCTAGTTCCTCCGTGTCTCTCTTCATCATTCCATTTAAATATCCGGTAATTATATATATATTATATTTTAATGTTTTCTTGTGCTTTGCTTTTTTCATTTTTTATAATGGTTTGCTTTCCCATCACACTCCTATTATTCATCGTGTGATCGTATCGGTCTCCTCTCACCATCTCTTTAGTGTCAAAAGTGTCATTCAGTGCACATGCCACTTTTCATCAACGCCGCATGTCATGACGTGTTAAGGGGGGTCACCGGCTTTTTGTATCTTTCTCTCCTTTTCTCTCTTTCCCTGGCTTGTATCCATTCGGCCCCATTCAGCCAACAGTTTTAAGACGTTCATCCCCATCCAGGTGTCGATTTATTCCTAGCGAGCGATAGCGAGCCACCATTGTATGGAGAAATCCGGCTTCGTCGGAGACACTTTTCTATCGAAAAATTTACAAATTTAGCTTGCTGTCAAAACAAAAAAATATGTATGCTGCAGGAAAATATTGACACCTGGATGGGAGTAAACGTCTTAAAATAGTAGGCTGATTGGGGCCGAATGGATACAAGCCAAAGAGAGAGAGGGAGAGAAAGAGAAAAAAAAGGCGAGGTGGGCTTCCTTAAATGTGGCATGAACGATTGTCAGTAAGGAATGTGAAGTACGGTGCGGTGTACGGTATATCATCAGTAACAGCCCAGACACGCATATACCAGTCTGTTCATTAATATAGACTCGTTCTTTAGCAGAGACAGCCAGGCGAGGCGCACGAATGGCTACAGTTACAGTGTCAAAGCAAGATAATTTAGTTTTATGATTGGTATTAAAAAAAAAAAAAAAAAAAAAAAAAAAACGATTTTTCATTTGTTTGTCCATTTTATCACAGAATACGAGAAAGCATGTAGGAAAATGTACATGATTTGACATTGTTGTGGCCGTTTTATCACTTCCAAAGTTCCAAGGACATATGTAATACCGCGAAGCATTACTAAATCTGTGTATATACTGGAATGAGTCTATAACAAAAAATATATATAAATTTAATAAAGTGTACAAAATTTTACATTGTTTTGGCCATATTATATAATTTCCAAGGCCATAATAATACTCTGAAACATACATTTATCTCTATATATACATTTATCTCTATATATACATTTATCTCTATACATACATTTATCTCTATACATACATTTATCTCTATATATACATTTATCTCTATCTATACATTTATCTCTATATATACATTTATCTCTATATACCGGTATACATTTATATATATATATATACATTTATCTCTATATATACATTTATCTCTATACATTTATCTCTATATACCGGTATACATTTATATATATATACATTTATCTCTATATACCGGTATACATTTATCTCTATATATACATTTATCTCTATATATACATTTATCTCTATATATAGCCGACTGGAAAGAGAATAGGGGAAAATTGACATGATTTTAAATTGTTTTAGCCATTTTATCACTCGCATGGAGTATGACGCATTAATGTTTCTCTGCATATATTAACCCATTCAGTACCAGGGATGTCCTTTTCGTCATATTCTGGCAACGATTAGACGATTTTATTCAGCTTAGGAAGGACCTCTAGCAATAATAAGGCTTCAAACTATCCTTTCAACTAGCACCGATCCTTCCTAAGCTGCGTATTATCGTTTACATATAGCTAGAAGAAAATATAACACACGTCGCTGGTACAACAACAACAACAACAACAACAACAACAACAACCGCCCCATCTCCGCCCGCCCCCGCCGCTCCATCCCCAATAACACCCTCCCCCCTCCCCTCTTTCCTCTTGGTATTGTGTTTGGCCCCTGACACCCCTACCCCCTCACCATTTACCGCCCCCTCTCCCCCCGCTCCATCCCTACTGACACATTCCCCCCACCTCCCTCTCGCCCCCATCCTTTGTTGCCATCGCACCTCCATCCCCTCCCTGACCCTCCTTACCCATGACACCTCTCCCCCAACATACCTCCTCCCACATCAACCTCACCCTTCTTACCCTCTCTCTCTCTCTCTCTCTCTCTTTCTCTTTCTCTCTCTCTCTCTCTTTCTCTCTCTCTCTCTCTCTCTCTCTCTCTCTCTCTCTCTCTCTCTCTCTCTCTCTCTCTCTCTCTCTCTCTCTCTCCATCACTCATCATATCTCCTCCTCCCCCCCCCCCCCACCCCCCACCCCCAACTCTGCTACTACTGCCCCCCAGCGTATACTACCACTACCGGGGAGTTGGGGGGGGGGGGGGGGGGCGTGTACCAGCAATCATTCATTCATTCTCTCAATTTTCCGACATTCATTATTGCCCCAGTATGCAAATTAAAACGGAGGCTGGTTGTTTGGGGCCGCCTCGTTCATCATAACCCGGCCGGGGGGAGGGGGGGGGGGGGGGGGGACGGGAGACGAATGTGCGACAGGCAAATGAATGGCTATCATAATTTTTTCTGTTTTTGTTTTTTTTACGGGGATAGTTACCGGGTACTACTCGCTTTTTATGGACCCCTTTTTCCTGCCTCGTATTTGGCATACTCGTTTTGAGGTGTTAAGACGTTTGTTCCGTTAGTTTGGCGATTTTGAGACATTTTGCCTCATTGTTTTCAATATTTAGACCTTTCGTGCACTTAAAGTGTCTTTATTTTCTTGGCGAGCGATAGCGAGCCTCCAATTTTAGAAGGAACCGGCCTTCGGTCGGGGAATTTTTCTATCGAAAATGTACACATTTATTTTGAAAGGGGGTCTAGGGGGTGTTTTGAAAGGGGGTCTAGGGGGTGTTTTGAAAGGGGGTCTAGGGGGTGTTTTGAAAGGGGGTCTAGGGGGTGTTTTGAAAGGGGGTCTAGGGGGTGTTTTGAAAGGGGGTCTAGGGGGTGTTTTGAAAGGGGATCTAGGGGGTGTTTGTCTAAGCTTGATGGAGGTCTAGCAAGGAAGCTCAAAAATAAATTAATAAATACATATATAGACCAAAAACCAAGCACTGCCCCCTTAACACTATTGGGTCGGAGGGAGGTGTTATTTTGAACCTCCCCTGGTTCACTCCATTAGTGTGGAGGTTTTTAGGGGGGGGGGGGGGGCCCAGTGGTTAGTTTTTAGGGGGGGGGGGGGGCCCAGTGGTTAGTTTTTTAGGGGGGGGGGGCCCCCAGTGGATAGTTTTTAGGGGGGGGGGGCCCAGTGGTTAGTTTTTATGGGGGGGGGGGGGGCCCAGTGGTTAGGTTTTAGGGGGGGGGGGGGCCCAGTGGTTAGTTTTTAGGGGGGGGGGCCCAGTGGTTAGTTTTTAGGGGGGGGGGGGCCCCTAGTGGTTAGTTTTTAGGGGGGGGGGGCCAGTGGTTAGTTTTTAGGGGGGGGGGGGGGCCCCCAGTGGATAGTTTTTAGGGGGGGGGGGCCCCAGTGGTTAGTTTTTAGGGGGGGGGCCCCCAGTGGTTAGTTTTTAGTCTATTTTTGTATTCATTCATATATTTGTTTAGTGTTCTCGTTAGCCCTCCATCAAGCTTTTAAAAAACACCCCCTAGACCCCCTTTCAAGATAAAGTTGTACATTTTTCGGTAGAAAAATGTTCCGGCCGAAGGACAGTTCCTTTTAAAATTACAGGCTCGCTATCGCTCGCCAGGAAAAAACCGACAACTAAATGGCACGAAAGGTCTTGAAATTGACTATGAAATGGGGCGAAAAGTATTAAAATCGCCAAACTAATGGAACTAGCGTCTTAAAATCTCAAAACTAATATGCTAAACACGAGGGAGAAGGAGGCCGATAAAAAAAGCCTCTGCCTCCCCTTAAGGGGAGATCTCCACTTGAGGGATTTTTTTCTTGACCCCTTTCTCCCTCATGTTTAGCCCCATTGCTTTTGATATTATAAAATGTTTGCCCCATTAGTTTAGCGATTTTAAGAACTTTCACCCCATATTAAGACCTTTCGTGCCATTTAGGCGTCGATTTTATCCTGGCGAGCGATAGCGAGCCTGTAATTCAAGAGGAACCGCCCTTTGGCCGGGACATTTTTCTACCGAAAAATGTACACATTTATCTTGAAAGGGACTCAAGGGGGTGCAATTTTAAGCTTGATGGAGGTCTAGGGAACAAACTAAATACCTCCCCTTAAGACGTTGAACCACGGCGAGGAACAGAACTTATGTGGGCAACTGTTCCTTCTATAGTCCGGTCATTCTAGGTTGGCCAGACATCGTAACCTCCAACCTCGGTAAATCAAAAAGGGCTGGAGCAAATGAGCCGTCAATGTATACACCTATTCCCTAGCCAAGTCTTCCTATTGGGTAGACATGTTAGCTCGATTACCCTAGTTCTCGGCCTCCTTCTCCCTCGTGTTTAGCATATTAGTTTTGAGATTTTAAGACGCTTGTTCCATTAAGCTGGTGCCACACGAGCCCTTCTTCGAGCAATTTTTACGAGCAATTATGGTCTGGTAGCTTCAGAAATTACACTCTATCAGCATTCGTCGGCCTATGATAATCTACCTTCAGCGTAGTTGCCGATCACAGTGCGAAAAAGTCCCGAAATCGTACGGGAAAAAACTTGCTCATGGAAAATTGACGGAAAAAGCGCTCGTGTGACAGCGGCTTTAGTTTGGCGATGTTAATACTTTTCGACCCATTTCGTTGTTAAGTTCAAGGTGCGAAATAGTCCCGAAATGTTGCCGATCGAGTGTTGCCGGGAAATGCGTTTGTGTACATCTGTGTTTTTGTTGATTTTTTTTTTTGTTTTTTTTTTTTTTTAACGGAGCCCACCTCGCTTTTTTTTTATCTTTCTCTCCCCAAGTCTCTTTGGCTTGTATCCATTCGGCCCCATTCAGCCTACTGTTTTAAGACGTTTACCCCCATCCAGCTGTCAATATTTTCCTGGCGAGCGGTAGCGAGCCAGCATATATATATTTTGGTTTTGACAGCAAGCTAAATTTTTAAATTTTTCGATAGAAAAATTTCTCCATCGAAGCCGAATTTCTCCATACAATGCTGGCTCGCTATCGCTCGCCAGGAAGAAATCGACACCTGGATGGGGATAAATGTCTTAAAACAGTTAGCTGAATGGGGTTGAATGGATCCAAGCCAGGGAAAGAGAGAAAAGGAGAGAAAGATAAAAAAGCCCGTGACCCCCTTTAATTCATCACTTGATCCGTCAGGGCCAAGAGGGAGGGAACTCGGCTCCAGCATGATTGTATCGCTCTTGTATCGTATCGTATCGTATCGTATCGTATCGTATCGTATCGTATCGTATCGTATCGTATTTGTGTACTTTATTTCTTTGTATGTGTGTACTGTATATACAATCATATATTATTGGTTATATTTATTTTCTTAATAATATTCATCCGTCAGAGGCCAAGAGGGAGGAAAGTCGGCGTTCAACATGATTGTATCACTCTCGTATCGTATCGTATCGTATTGTATAGTATTTGTGTAGGCTATGTCTTTATTTTTAGTCATATCTTCATCCGTCAGAGGAGGAGACGGAGGAAAGTTGGCGTCCAAAATTATTCTATTGCTCTCGTATCGTATCGTATCGCTTCGTATATATTGATATTTTGTTTCTATCCTCTTGATCCGTCAGAGGCCGAGTGGGAGGAATGTCGGCGTCCAAAAGTATTGTATTGCTCTCGTATCGTGTGTACTACTGGCTGACATGTTTATTGTACCGTTTGACAGGTTGATTTACTCCGCTTTGTTTTACAGGCTTTTGGGGAATATACTTCTTCACCTACTGTGTGTGTGTGTGTGTGTTAGTGTGTCTGTGTGTGTGTGTGTGTGTTAGTGTGTATGTGTGTCAGTGTGTGTGGGTGTGTGTGTATGTGTGTGTGTGTGTGTGTTTGTGTTTGGGTGGATTTTTTTTTCTTCTAAATTCCAACTACTCTCTCTCTCTCGGATGGGTGTGTGTGTGTGTGTTTATTTTTGTTTGTGTGTGTATGTGTGTGCGTTTTTGTCAGCATAATTATTTGTCTTAATTATTACGGTACTGTTTTTTGTAGTTTGGAAACATTGTCTCTATTAATTTTAATTTGTTTTTATTTGTTTAAGGGGGGTCACCTGCTTTTGTTCTCTCTCTCTCCTTTTCTCTCTTTCTCTGGCTTGTATTCATTCGGCCCCATTCAGCCAACTGTTTTAAGACGTTTATCCCCATCCAGGTATCGATTTCTTCCTGGCAAGCGATAGCGAGCCAGTATTGTATGGAGAAATCCGGCTTCGCCGGAGACATTTTTCTATCGAAAAATGTATAAATCTAGCTTGCTGTCAAAAAAATACATATGTATGCTGGCTCGTTACCGCTCGCCAGGAAAATATTGACACCTGGATGGGGGTAAACGTCTTAAAACAGTAGGCTGAATGGGGCCGAATGGATACAAGCCAGGGAAAGAGAGAAAGGGAGAGAAAGATAAAAACAAAAAGCGAGGTGGGCTCCCTTAATTGGACTTGTGTTATAAGAATCGTATGTTGTTTGTCGTCATTACATTGCCGTTGATGAAACATTGTTTAATGGTATTTTTAAATATAATTAATTATTTCTTACTCTTTTTTTTTAGGTAAACTGCGTTGTTGGGCCGGTGGTTGGGAACTTTGGTATGTACACTCCTACACACTAATATTGTCCTATGTTTATCCAATGACGCACCGTTGTAGTTACATATTAGCCCTCTGACTTCAAGAGATCCTTCCTAAGTTAAGAAAAATCGTCTGTTGAAAGCCAGAGTAATATTATAAAATGCGTGATCATACTGAGAGAGAGTTGTTGTTGTTCCCCAAGCTGCCTGGCCGAACAGCCCCAAGGCCCCGAGCAAGGCCAAGGCCATAACCGAGCGCCCCCACAGAACCCTCCCTGCCGACCACAATAAAGCCTGGGTGACCGAAGCCACTCCATGGCGGGGAGCTGAGGAGGGTGCGGAAACGCCCGGGAAACCAAAGCCCCACCCAGGGCCCTGTGCCCCTCCGCAATTATAAAGAGAACGTTGAGGGGCAAAGGGAAAATGTGACGCTTTGGCTTCCAATCTTGGTAGATTGGGAGGTCAATCCACGGAAGAGACGCCGTCACTTGAGATCTAGAAAATATGTAAGTAAAAAGATCAGTCAGAGTAAGCTATGGGTATGGCAGAGATCGCTCAGATCTTACTCTGATAGACCAGCCCATCACCACATGACTAGAACCCAATCCTCTCAGCATCAGCTAGGAAAGGCCCTAGAAAGCCGCCTTTGGCGGGGGGATAGCTCCCCTATTTCAAGCCCTTTCTGGGTTGGGCACCCGCCCTTGAGAGAGGGTTTAGTGTGATGGTCTAGGGTTAATTTGTAAATTTAGTTGATTATTAATGGTAGATAGAGGAGCAGTGTTTATGTGCATGCTGGAATATAGATTTATGGGCCGTTAAGTCCAGAGTTACGAGGTCGCTTGTTTGGGAGGGGTATATTATAGTTAGGGCTTATAAGCGGGTCTTCATTTACATCGTTTTCTGTACTAAATAGGATAGAGGGTAACAATATTTTTTTTTTTTTTTTTATCCTGGCGAGCGATAGCGAACCTGTAATTTAGGACGAACCGGCCTTTAGCCAGGACAATGTTCTATCAATAAATATATATATATATATATATATATATATATATATATATATATATATATATATATATATATATATATATATATATATATATATATATATATATATATACTTACTGTATATATACAGTATATAATTAATATATATATATATACAGTATATAAAGGGGGTCCATCTCTCATCCCACACCTCCTGCCGTGATGATTTACTCAATCCAATCATTATTCACTCAACACTCTCACTCCCACCCCATTCTAGGCCAGTCTGTCATCACACTCACTCACCATTATCGTATCTATGCTATCACAACACTCCCACTCCCACTCCACACCATCATTACACTCACTCACCATTATCACCTATCTATGCTATCACAACACTCTCACTCCCACCCCACTCCTCACCATTATCACCTATATATGCTATCACAACACCCCCACTCCCACCCCACTCCACACCATCATCACAACCACTCCTCATTATCACCTATCTATGCTATCACACAACTCCCACTCCCACCCCACTCCACACCATCATCACAATCACTCCTCATTATCACCTATCTATGCTATCACACAACTCCCACTCCCATCCCACTCCTCACCATTATCACACTCACTACCCATCACCACCTCTCTATGCTATCATAATACTCCCACTCCACACCATCATCACACTCACTCCCCATCACCACCTATCTATGCTATCATAACACTCCAACTCCCATCCCACTCCTCCCCCACCATAACCCACTCCTCACCCCTGCAAGCCACTACTCCCAACTCCCATCCCACTCCTCCCCCACCATAACCCACTCCTCACCACTGCAAGCCACTACTCCCAACACCCATCCCACTCCTCCCCCACCATAACCCACTCCTCACCCCTGCAAGCCACTACTCCCAACTCCCATTCCACTACTCCCCCACCATAACCCACTCCTTACCACTGCAAGCCACTACTCCCAACTCCCATCTCACTCCTCCCACACCATAACCCACTCCTCACCACTGCAACCCACTCCTCCCAACTCCCATCCCACTCCTACCTCACCATAACCCACTCCTCCCAACTCCCATCCCACTCCTTCCAACTTCCATGCCACTCCTACCAACTCCCATGCCACTCCTCCCAACTCTCATCTCACTCCTCCCCCACCATAACCCACTCCTCACCACTGCAACCCACTCCTCCCAACTCCCATCCCACTCCTCCCAGCTCCCATTCCACTCTTCTCATTTCACTCCTCCCAGCTCCCATTCCACTCCTCCCAACTCCCATCCCACTCCACACCCACTCCACGTCACACCGATGCAGTTACGTTAAGTGTGCCTCCCGTCAGCCTGCGCATCGTTTGGCAGACAATAGGTGGTGCTGAAGTAAACACACACGGGCTAACTGTTGACTGTAAACCACTTGCAACGCTGAATTACGGGGAGATAAGTCGTTTTTCTGGTCGATCTTCTTCTTTATGTTTAGCCCCATTCGTTTTCTGATCTTATAACGCTTGGCCCATTAATTTGGCGATTTTAAGACTTTTCGTGCCATTTAGGTGCCATTACAGACATAGCCCTCGTGTCGTAACAAGAGACCCTTAGCTTGACTCTTCCTTTAAAAGCCCACTGACATACTTTAAAGGTGTACTGACACCGACTTTAAAAGTGTACTGGCACCGACTTTAAAAGTGTACTGGCACCGACTTTAAAGGTGTACTGACTACTGACACCGACTTTAAAGGCCCACTGACACCGACTTTAAAGGCCCACTGACACTGACTTTAAAGGCCCACTGACACCGATTTTAAAGGTCCACTGACACGGACTTTAAAGGTCCACTGACACGGACTTTAAAGGTGTACTGACACCGACTTTAAAGGTGTACTGACACCGACTTTAAAGGTGTACTGACACCGACTTTAAAGGTGTACTGACACCGACTTTAAAGGTGTACTGACACCGACTTTAAAGGTGTACTGACACCGACTTTAAAGGTGTACTGACACCGACTTTAAAGGTGTACTGACACCGACTTTAAAGGTGTAAAGACACCGACTTTAAAGGTGTACTGACACCGACTTTAAAGGCCTACTAACATCGACTTTAAAGGCCCACTAACACCGAATTTAAAGGCCTACTGACACCGACTTTAAAGGTGTAATGACACCGAATTTAAAGGCCTACTGACATCGACTTTAAAGGCCCACTAACACCGACTTTAAAGGCCTACTGACATCGACTTTAAAGGCCCACTAACACCGACTTTAAAGGCCTACTGACATCGACTTTAAAGGCCCACTAACACCGACTTTAAAGGCCCACTAACACCGACTTTAAAGGCCCACTAACACCGACTTTAAAGGCCTACTGACATCGACTTTAAAGGCCCACTAACACCGACTTTAAAGAATTCTCTCACACCGACTTTAAAGATCCACTAACACCGACTTTAAAGATCCACTAACACCGACTTTAAAGAATTCTCTCACACCGACTTTAAAGATTCACTAACACCGACTTTAAAGAATTCTCTCACACCGACTTTAAAGATCCACTAACACCGACTTTAAAGAATTCTCTCACACCGACTTTAAAGATCCACTAACACCGACTTTAAAGAATTCTCTCACACCGACTTTAAAGATCCACTAACACCGACTTTAAAGATCCACTAACACCGACTTTAAAGAATTCTCTCACACCGACTTTAAAGATCCACTAACACCGACTTTAAAGATCCACTAACACCGACTTTAAAGAATTCTCTCACACCGACTTTAAAGATCCACTAACACCGACTTTAAAGAATTATCTCACACCGACTTTAAAGATCCACTAACACCGACTTTAAAGAATTCTCTCACACCGACTTTAAAGATCCACTAACACCGACTTTAAAGATCCACTAACACCGACTTTAAAGATCCACTAACACCGACTTTAAAGATCCACTAACACCGACTTTAAAGATCCACTAACACCGACTTTAAAGAATTCTCTCACACCGACTTTAAAGATCCACTAACACCGACTTTAAAGAATTCTCTCACACCGACTTGAAAGATCCACTAACACCGACTTTAAAGATCCACTAACACCGACTTTAAAGAATTCTCTCACACCGACTTTAAAGATCCACTAACACCGACTTTAAAGAATTCTCTCACACCGACTTTAAAGATCCACTAACACCGACTTTAAAGATCCACTAACACCGACTTTAAAGAATTCTCTCACACCGACTTTAAAGATCCACTAACACCTACTTTAAAGAATTCTCTCACCGACTTTAAAGATCCACTAACACCGACTTTAAAGAATTTTCTCACACCGACTTTAAAGATCCACTAACACCGACTTTAAAGATCCACTAACACCGACTTTAAAGAATTCTCTCACACCGACTTTAAAGATCCACTAACACCGACTTTAAAGAATTCTCTCACACCGACTTTAAAGATCCACGAACACCGACTTTAAAGATCCACTAACACCGACTTTAAAGAATTCTCTCACACCGACTTTAAAGATCCACTAACACCGACTTTAAAGATCCACTAACACCGACTTTAAAGATCCACTAACACCGACTTTAAAGAATTCTCTCACACCGACTTTAAAGATCCATTAAGACCGACTTTAAAGATCCACTAACACCGACTTTAAAGATCCACTAACACCGACTTTAAAGATCCACTAACACCGACTTTAAAGATCCACTCATACCGACTTTAAAGGTCCACTGACAGTACAACATTCAGGGGCTCCAATGCTCAGGGTCCGGAACCACTTTCGCATTCCCTCGCCCCTTTGTCTGTCTCGATGAGTTGATAATTTTACAAGGGGAAGAGGATTGCTAGCTCCCTACCCCCAAGAATTAAACTACCTAGCATAATCTACCTTCGATCTAGTTTCCGATTCCAATGCGAAAGCGCCTCATATTAGTACGAGAAAATACTTGCTCATCGAATATTGCCGGAAAATGCGCTCGTTTGACACTACCTTAAGGGGGGTTACCTGCTGTTTGTTCTCTCTCTCTCTCCTATTCTCTTTTTCTCTGGTTTGTATCCATTCGGTCCCATTCGGCCAACTGTTTTAAGACGTTTTTCCCCATCCAGATGTAGATTTCATCCTGGTAAGCGATAGCGAGCCAGCATTGTATGGAGAAATCCGGCTTCGCCGCAAACATGTTTCTATCGAAAAATGTACAAATTTAGCCTGCTGTCAAAAACATTTAAAAAAATATGTTTGCTCGCTATCGCTTGCCAGGAAGAAATCGACACCTGGATAGGGATAAATGTCTTAAAACAGTAGGTTGAATGGGGCCGAATGGATACAACCCAGAGAGAGAGAGAAAAAAGAAAAACGAGGTGGGCCGTCTTAACGCAATATACACATCTAATCTCCAGTTCTTCTCTATGAGTCTCTCTTCTCATTTGTGATCCGAGTGTGCAATTGACCACTTGCGAGTTTCAGGCTATAAGGAAGTTGAAATCGTAAACATCGATGTTGATACGAAATGCAATAACAATGTAGGTTTCTGATGGATAAAAAGTGTGTTAAATTGGGTTTCATGTATAAATAAAAGCATCACAACCGTATTTTAGCTGGTAATTCTGCTAAATATCGGTGGCAACAGCTCCAACTTTCTTATATTCTGAAAGTTGCAAGTGGTCAATTGCGAACTTATACATTGGTTCCAGAATTACACTTTAATTTTCATTTCTTGCGAAGTTAAAATCTAAATGGCTTCTATTTCCAGCGTCAACTTTGGCTCAAAAAGAAAACAAAATGCGAATTCTGGGTCTAATTTTGAAGTAAACACAGTTATCGGAACGGACTTAAGGGGAGGTTTCCACTTGAGGGATTTTTTTTCGAACTTCCTTCTCCCTTATGATTAGCCCCGTTGCTTTTGAGATTTTAAGACGTTTGCCCCATTAGTTTGGCGATATATTAACTTTCGCCCCATTTCTGTCAATTTTAAGACCTTTCGTGCCGTTTAGGTGTCGATTTTTTCCTGGCGAGCGTTAGCGAGCCTGTAATTTAAGAGGAATCGGCCTTCGGCCGGGACATTTTTCTACCGAAAAATTTACATATTTATCTTGTAAGGGGGTCTAGGGGATGTAATTTTAAGCTTGATGGAGGTCTAAGCAACACACTAGAAACCTCCCCTTAAGGGGGTAGTGCTTGGTTTTTGGTATATATATATATTTATTTATTAATTTATTTTAAGTTTCCTTGCTAGACCTCCATCAAGCTTAGAAAAACACCCCCTTGACCCCCTTTTAAGATAAATGTTTAAAAACAAATTCGGTAGAAAAGTGTCCCGACCGAAGGCCGGTTCCTTCTAAAATTAGAAGCTTGCTTTCTCTCGCCAGGAAACAAATTGACACCTAATGGGCACGATAAGTCTTAAGGGGATTTTTTTCTTTACCCCTTTCTCCCTCATGTTTAGCCCCATTGCTTTTGAGATTTTAAGACGTTCGCCCCATTAGTTTGGCGATTTTAAGAACTTTCACCCCATTTATGTCACTTTTAAGACCTGTCGTCCCATTTAGGTGTAATCTTTTTCCTGGCGAGCGATAGCGAGCCTGTAATTTAAAAGGAATCGGCCTTCGGCCGGGACATTTTTCTACCGAAAAATGTACAAATTTATCTTGAAAGGGGGTCAAGGGGGTGTAATTTCAAGTTTGATGGAAGTCTAGGAAACACACTAAAAACCTCCCCTTAATATTGATCAAATAAAAATGAGGCGAAAGGTCATAAGATCGCCAAACTAAAGGAACGAACGTCTTCAAACCTCAAAATGAATATGGTAAACATTAGAGAGAAGGGGGTGCAGAAAAAGCAAGTAGTACCCCCTTAATATATTTATGACGTGGAGTGGTCTTCATCAGAGGCGTTGACCGAGAGAGTTTGGTCACCTCGGTTATTATATTACTGGCATAATGGGTACATCCAGCGTGATGATATTGTGTGGATCCCTTTGATTTGCCCAACTAGTTTGTAGATTTTTAAAGATTTTGCGCCCATTAGTTTTTTTTTTTTTTTTTTTAAGAGACAATGCACGGAGGAAGGAAAAACACAGATCAAACAAAAAGGTCCATGTGCCTTTGACGATTATAAGAAGTTTTCGGTTAACAGTCACTATTTCTGAACACTTATAGGATATTCAATATTACGAATACGCCTCGAAATTCGTGAAGCAATTGTTGGCAAATGGATTATTATTGGTTGATTGCAGTATATGTGCTGGTACCCGTTGTGTGTCACTCTATTTGATCTATATTGCACACACAAACAGTGAATTGTAGTGTGTTTTATCTCCTTGCCCTTTGTACAGTCTCGCTAATAAGTCATGTCTCGTCACCAATTAGGTTTTGATCAATAATTGGTATCAGCAATATTTCCACGTGATTTCTGCTTGTTGAGTGAGATATACAAACATGTCCCTACACTTACCCACCCATTCAACATCTGACAGACATTAATACAGCACAGAGCAAGCCAAACGTAATGACATCGGAGCCATGACTTATTAGCGCCACTGTACAAGATCGAAAATGTTGGTACGTTAAGGGGAGATGGTCAGATGGGCCACTTTTTTTGTCTTATTAATTATTCACCGTACATGGATAGGGAATTCAATCATTTTGCATTAAGTGGGGACGGACGTATTAATTTACTCATGTATATATATTTGTATTATTTATTTTTAGTTTCCTCACTAGTCCTCCATCAAGCATTAACGGGAGGTTTTTAGCGCGTTTCCTAGACTTCCATCAATCTTGAAATTACACCTCCTTGACCCCCCCTTCCAAGATAAATTTGTACATTTTTCGGTAGAAAAATTTCCCGGCCGAAGGCCGGTTCCTCTTAAATTACAGGCTCGCTGTCGCTCGCCAGGAAAAAATCGACACCTAAATGGCACGAAAGGTCTTAAAAGTGACATAAATGGGGCGAAAGTTCTTAAAATCGTCAAACTAATGGGGCAAACGTCTTAAAATCTCAAAAACAATGGGGCTAAACATGAGGGAGAAGGAAGTTAGAAAAAAAATCCCTCAAGTGGAAACCTCCCCTTAAGAAAAGCTCCCGTCCAAGACTCTCCTTCAAGATAACTTTGTACATTTTTCGATAGAAAAAATTCCAGGCTGAAGGCCGGTTCCTCTTAAATTACAGGCTTCGCTATCGCTCGCCAGGAAAATATTGACACCTAAATGACTCAAAAAGTCTTAATATTGAAAAAGAAATGAGTCGAAATGTCTGAAAATCGCCTAACTAATGGGCCTAACGTCATACAATCTGAAAACTAATGGGGCTAAACATGAGGAAGAAGGGGGACCATAAGAACGACCCGTCTCCCCTTAAGCCCATTTTCACTCCTTTTACAACATATAGACAACATGGCGATTCCAGTAAAAAAGTGGGATATAGGTCTACATTACTCTCCCCATGAACGGCCCTCTTGATAATCTCCCGACCCCCGGCCACATCGACATCCCGGCCGGCCTGTCGGGTTTTAGGCTGATTTATAGAGCAATTACTGTCCATTACGGAGGGAAATTACGCAAAATTAAGTCTATAATTAAGAATGGAAGAAAACAAAAACACAAGAGAGGAAGATCTGACTGGCTGCTTCGGTAAACAATAGCGTCACCCCCTCCCCCTCCACCCACCCCTCTCCACCTACGCCGTCCACTCCTCCCCTCCGCCCATTCTCGTCTACCTACCTCCCCTACCACTCCTATTCTCTTCACCTTCTACGGTACTCCTATCCTCCTCCTCCCCCCCCCCCCCACCCTTCTCCTATTCACCCACTCCTTCTCCTCTCCTCTACCCTCCTCCCCCTCCTTTTCTCTTCAAACCCTCACACCCTCTTCTCCTCACCCCCTCCGCCGTCCATTGCTATCCTCCTCTCCACCCCACCCCTCTCCTCTTTTCCCTCCGCCGTTCTCTCCTATCCTCTACCCGCCTCCTTATTACACTCCTATCCTTCTCCCCCACCCCCCCTCCTCCCCCTCCCCCTCCCCCTACCCTCCTGTAACCTCCCCCTCCCCCCCACTCCCCCATCTTCTCTCCCCCCCCCTCCCCCCCACCCCTCTGTCTCTCTTAGTATTCGTTTCTTCGTTCTCACCTCAGTAAAGCACGATTTGGTACCCACACGGACACGCACGCACACACACACACACACACACATACACACAGATACACACAGATACACACACACACACACACACACACACACACACACACACACATATACACACACACGCACACACACATATACACACACACGCACACACACAAATACACACACACGCACACCCATACACACACACACACTTTTTCAATCGCACACACACACACAAGCAGGCATACACTCTTTCACTCATAGAGACACACACTCAATTATATACACACATTCGTATACTCTTTTATTTCTCTATATATATCTATCTCACTCATTCACATGCTCACTCTCATGCACACACACACACACACTCTCTCTCTCTCTCTCTCTCTCTCTCTCTCTCTCTCTCTCTCTCTTGCTCTCTCACACACACACACACACACACACACACACACACACACACACACAACACACACACACACACACAAACACACTCTCTCTCTCTCTTCTTTCTCTCTCTCTCTCTCTCTCTCTCACACACACACACACACAGAAATAAACACACACACACACACACACACACACACACACACACACACACAGCCCGTAGCCTAGTAGGTAGAGCTCTCGTCTCACACACGAGGGTCGGGGGTTCAATCCCCGGCCGGGCGGAGACAATTGGGCTTGTCTCCTTTCATGTGTTAGCCTCAGTTCACCTAGCTGTAAATATGTACCTGGAATAAGTGGACGACGTTGTGACGTCCCATCTGGGGTTGGCAAAAATGGTACAAGGCGAGATGGGTATCATATGGTTCACCTAAGCTGATGGCTACCTAAGCCTTCGGGCGAGACGTCTATAGTGAGAATGGTACCATACAGATCCACCCTAAGCCTTCGTTTCCGATGTCGCCAATTGGCTAGAAATACAGACTACACACACATCCACAGCCATTCCAACGATACATATAACACCTACACATATAGGAGGCGGGAAATAACGAGCATGCTCACTCCCGCAATACAACTAGAGTAAGTACAACTAGAGTAAGTACACACACACACTCTCTCTCTCTCTCTCTTTCTTTCTCTCTCTCACACACACACACACACACACACACACACACACACACATACACACTCTTTCTCTTATCATGAGCAGAGTATGAGATATAAAGTCATGTCCCTACACTTAACCACCCTATTCAACATCTGACAGACATTAATACAGCACAGAGCGAGCAAAACGTAATGACAGCTGAGACGTGACTTATTAGCGCTACCTGTAATGCAGCCCCTCATATATCCATCTACTTGTTTACCTGTATCGTGCTGAGCTTAAGGGGGTATGGGCCGGTTTTCTGGACCACTTTCTTCCTCATGTTTAGCCCCATTTCGTTTTCGGATGTTAATATGTTTGCCCCATTAGTTAGTCGATTTTAAGACCTTTCGTCCCATTTCTTCGTCAATATTTAGACCTTTCGTGCTATTTAGGTATCGATTTTTTCCCTGGCGATGGATAGTGAGCCTGTATTGTTTGAAGAATCGGCCTTCGGCCGGGACATTTTTCTACCGAAAAATGTACAAATTAATCTAAAAGGGGGGGTCTAATGGATGTTTTTTTTTAAAATGTGATGGAGGTCTGTGGAGGAAACTAGAAAAATAATGAATACATGCAAAAATGGCCCAACAATTGAACCATCTAACTAACTAACTAGTTAACTAACACATATTTACCCAGTGGTATTCTGCTGGTTATTATATTAGTAGTGCTATAGTACCCAGTCAGGAATCGACCTTATCGGCTGGATGGGACTCGTCAGCCTTGGTCGGCAACCCATCTAGGGGAGACAACCTTATAAATATCCGGGTGGATGGGCCTCGACAGCCTTGGTTGCCAACCCAATTAATTAAAAAAAAAATTATCTTAAAGGGGGATCTTTATGGGTTTGTTTTTTAAAATTTTGATGGAGAGCTAGTGAGGAAACTAAAAATAATATCACAAATAAACAGATAGGCAACAAATTAAACCCTACCTTCTTAAACAATAATTAAACCCTACCTTCTTAAACAATAATTAAACCCTACCTTAAACAATAATTAAACCCTACCTTCTTAAACAATAATTAAACCCTACCTTCTTAAACAATAATTAAACCCTACCTTCTTAAACATTAATTAAACCCTACCTTCTTAAACAATAATTAAACCCTACCTTCTTAAACATTAATTAAACCCTACCTTCTTAAACATTAATTAAACCCTACCTTCTTAAACATTAATTAAAGCCTACCTTCTTAAATATTAATTAAACCCTACCTTCTTAAACAATAATTAAACCCTACCTTCTTAAACAATAATTAAACCCTACCTTCTTAAACATTAATTAAACCCTACCTTCTTAAACAATAATTAAACCCTACCTTCTTAAACATTAATTAAACCCTACCTTCTTAAACAATAATTAAACCCTACCTTCTTAAACAATAATTAAACCCTACCTTCTTAAACAATAATTAAACCCTACCTTCTTAAACATTAATTAAACCCTACCTTCTTAAACAATATTAAACCCTACCTTCTTAAACATTAATTAAACCCTACCTTCTTAAACATTAATTAAACCCTACCTTCTTAAACATTAATTAAAGCCTACCTTCTTAAATATTAATTAAACCCTACCTTCTTAAACAATAATTAAACCCTAACCTTCTTAAACAATAATTAAACCCTACCTTCTTAAACATTAATTAAACCCTACCTTCTTAAACAATAATTAAACCCTACCTTCTTAAACATTAATTAAACCCTACCTTCTTAAACAATAATTAAACCCTACCTTCTTAAACAATAATTAAACCCTACCTTCTTAAACAATAATTAAACCCTACCTTCTTAAACATTAATTAAACCCTACCTTCTTAAACAATAATTAAACCCTACCTTCTTAAACAATAATTAAACCCTACCTTCTTAAACATTAATTAAACACTACCTTCTTAAACATTAATTAAACCCTACCTTCTTAAACATTAATTAAACCCTACCTTCTTAAACAATAATTAAACCCTACCTTCTTAAACAATAATTAAACCCTACCTTCTTAAACAATAATTAAACCCTACCTTCTTAAACATTAATTAAACCCTACCTTCTTAAACAATAATTAAACCCTACCTTCTTAAACATTAATTAAACCCTACCTTCTTAAACAATAATTAAACCCTACCTTCTTAAACAATAATTAAACCCTACCTTCTTAAACAATAATTAAACCCTACCTTCTTAAACATTAATTAAACACTACCTTCTTAAACATTAATTAAACCCTACCTTCTTAAACATTAATTTTGAAAATGTCAGCCTATAATTGCCGGTAAAATCTAGAGGCTCGCTATAGCTCGATAGGAAAAATTCGGCATGTAAAGGGCACGAAAGGTCTTAATATTGACAAAAAAAAAATGAGGCGAAAGGTCTCAAAATCGCCAAACTAACGGAACGAACGTCTTAAAACCTCAAAACAAATATGCTATACATGAGGGAGAAGGGGGTCCAGAAAAAACGATTACTACCCCCTTAAACTTTAATTTTGAAGATGTCAGACTACAATTGCTCGAATATATTGCTGGAAAACCTGATCGTGTGAAGGAAGGTCTTGAGGGGTATTTTTAAAGCTTGATGGAGGTCTAGGGAACAAACTAAGCACCTCCCCTTAAGGGGAGGTTTTTAGTTTGGTCTCTGGATATCCATCAAGCTTAAGATTACACCCCCTTGAGCCCCCTTTCAAGATAAATTTGTACATTTTTCGGTAGAAAAATGTTCCGGCTGAAAGCCTGTTCCTCTTAAATTACAGGCTCGCTATCGCTCGCCAGGATAAAATCGACACCTAAATGGCACGAAAGGTCTTAAAATTGACAGACGTGGGTCGAAGGTTCTTAAAATCGTCAAAATAATGGGGCGAACGTCTTAAAATTAGAAAAGCAATGGGGCTAATCATGAGGGAGAAAGGAGTCAAGAAAAAAAATCCCTCAAATGGATATCTCCCCTTAACGTTATCAAGTGTGTCTGTGTCTTGGGTTGGTTACCAGGAAGGATGTAGTGGAGGCGGAGGAGGCAGTGGTGTCTCGCGTGAGTCCTGGGGTAAGTTACGTCACCACCTATTTATATACTTACTCCATCACCTCTGTTTTATTTTTCTCCACCTCGTCCACCTCGTCCTCCTCTTTATATATCTCCTCCACCACCTGTGTCTTCTCTTTCTCCACCACCACCTATGCCTTCTCTTTCTCCACCACCACCTATGCCTTCTCTTTCTCCACCACCACCTATGCCTTCTCTTTCTCCACCACCACCCATGTCTTCTCTTTCTCCACCTCGTCCACCTCTTTATACATCTTCTCCACCACCTATGTCTTCTCTTTCTCCACCTCTTTATACACCTACTCCACCACCTATGTCTTCTCTTTCTCCACCATCATCTATACCTTCTCTTTCTCCACCACCACCACCTATGTCTTCTCTTGCTCCACCACCACCACCTATATCTTCTCTTTCTCCACCATCATCTATACCTTCTCTTTCTCCACCACCACCACCTATGTCTTCTCTTTCTCCACCATCATCTATACCTTCTCTTTCTCCACCACCACCACCTATGTCTTCTCTTTCTCCATCATCACGTCTACTTTCTCTCCACCAACACCTATATCTTCTCTCTCTCCACCACCACCTATGTCTTCTCTTTCTCCATCACCACCTATACATTCTCTTTCTCCACCTTCACCTCTACCTCTACCTTCTCCCATCACCACCTATTTATATACCTCTGCCACCACCTGTGTCTTCTCTTTCTCCACCACCGCGTCTACCTTCTCTTTCTCCACCTCTTTATGCACCTACTCCACCACCACCTGTGCCTTCTCTTTCTCTTCCACCAACTCTTTCTCCACCGCCACCACAGATACTTTCACTTTTTTCTTATCAACACGGCTATAGTACATATCTTCCACCACTACCACTTCTTTATACACCTCCTCCTCCACCACCACCACCACCACCACCTATGACTTCTCTTTCTCCACCACCACCTCTTTATGTACCTCCTCCACCACCTCCAATACTTTCTCTTTCTCCCCTCCACCATCTTCTCTTTCTCCACCACCACCACCACCGATCCTATGCCTTCTCTTTCTCCACCACCACCACCACCGATCCTATGCCTTCTCTTTCTCCACCACCACCGATCCTATGCCTTCTCTTTCTCCACCTCCACCACCTATGTCTTCTCTTTCTCCACCTCCACCACCTATGTCTTCGCTTTCTCCCCTCCACCATCTTCTCTTTCTCCACCACCAAGTCTACCTCCTCGTTCTCCTCCACCACCTCTCTCTCCACCGTGTCCACTACCTCTTTCTTATCCACCGTTACCACCTTATTCTTTCACCACAAACAGACTTCTTAGCGACCATTTGACCGGTATTAAGGGGAGTGGGGGTTTTCTGGACCCACCTTCTCCCTCATGTTGAGCCCCATTAGTGTTGAGAATTTAAGACGCCCCCATTAGTTTGCCCATTTTAAAACCATCCACCCCATTTCTTTGTCAATATCAAGACCTTTCGTGCCATTTAGGTGTCGATTTTTCCTGGTGAGGGATAGCGACCCTGGAATTTAGAAGGAACCAGTCTTCGGCCGGAATGTTCTTTTCCCGAAAAATGTACAAATTTAACTCGAAGAGGGGTCTTGGATGAGTGTGTGTGTGTTTTTTTTTTTTTTTTAAGCTTGATAGTGGTCTACGGAGCCACCCCCCCCCCCCCCCACCCCACCCCACCCCACCCCCCTTAACATAAACCCCGGGACTACCTCCGTATAAATGACAGGCATTACCGGGATGAACCCACCACCGCCGTACTTCAAAATGGTGTTGTTCACATATTATCCCGCCGCCGCTGCTGCTGTAATAACCTTGTATATAATAATGACACACACGGTATTTATTACTTACAGATATGTGGTGGGGGTGGGGGGGGGTTATGGGGGCTGTGGATGGTGGGGTGGTTATGGGGGCTGTGGATGGTGGGGTGGTTATGTGGGTTGTGGATGGTGGGGTGGTTATGGGGGCTGTGGATGGTGGGGGTGGTTGTGGGGGGCTGTGGTTGTGGTGTGGGGGTGGTTGTGGTGTGGGTGCTTGTGTTGTGTGTGGGTGTTGTCTGGTGGTGGGTGGTGGTTGCTTGGTGTGGTGGTGGTTGTGTGTGCTTCCGTGCCTGTTGGACCCTTCATCTTGGTTTTTGTGCGTCCGTGCTGTGTCTGTGTGTGGCTTATGGCGGTGGTGTTGCGCTTGCGTACACGTTACTTGGTGGGTGTTAATGTGGGCTGTTGGTGTTGGTGTTGCGGTGGCCTGGTGCGTCCTGTTATTGCTGCGTTGTCTTCCTTGTCTGCTTTCTTGGGGCTGCTGCTGGTGGTGTTTGTGGGTTGTAAAAAAACAGCGTGGTGTCTGCCGACTCACTTGTGTGGGCGGGTTCTATTGGGGGCTGGTGGATGGCTGGTGGTGGCCTCTGGTTCGTGCGGGGTCTGTTGGTCTGCTGGGTGTCTTGTTTGTGTGCGTTGGTGCGGTCTGGATTCGGTGGGTGTCCCTGATGTGGTGTTCCGTCCCTTTGTGTGGGTGTCGGGTGTGTGGGTTATGGGGGCTCGTGTTGGGTGCTGGGGTTATGCGTGGTGTTGTGGGTGGTCCGGGTGTTCTCTTGTGGATGGTAAGCTCGGTCCCCTGGTGTGTGCTTCGGCTTCGGGTCTGTCTATGGTTTCTGTGGTCGTGTAGTTGGTCTGTCTCTGGTTTTGTGGCCTCGGTGTCTTGGATTGGGTGGTCTTCGTATATTTGGTCTGTGGTCAGGTCTGCTTTAGCTGGGTGGGTTTATGCTGGCTGTTGGTGGTGGGTCTGTCCGTGTGTGACGCCTTGCTGGTTGGCCTGCTGGTTCTTGGGGGCTGTGGATGTGGGGTGTGGTCCCCTGGGTGGCCTTGCTGGGTGGCTTGTTCTGCTCTTTTTATGTGTGGTGGGGGGTGTCTCTTCCTGTGTTGGACTGGTTCTTGGCTGCTGTGGTGGTTTTGCGTCCTTGGGTGTCTCGTGTGATGGCTGGTGTGTGACTGGGATGTCGTTCCGTTGTGTTGTCTGGTGATGTTGCTGTAGTGTCTTTCGATGGCTGCTGGATTTGGGCCTGTTTGGTTCCGTACTTTGGGTCTCCCTCCTTCTTTAGCCTTTTGGTTGCTGCTGGGTGGCTTTTGGTTGGGTTGTCTGCTTGGCTGGTCCGAATCCTCTTCGTGTTCCTTTTGGTTGTGGATCGGTGGGGTTGTTGTCATTGGTATTTGTTGGTTCTTGTTGTGTGTGTGTACCTCCCTCTATGTGATGGTTTGGTGTCCGTCGGTGGGCGCCTCACGTGTGGTGAACTGGCGGTAGCGTCGTTGTGCCCCCCCCCCCATGGGTTTTTTGTACTTGTGATGCTGTGGGTCTTGCGTGGCCTGTTTGTGTGTGGTGATGGCTTTGGTTGTTGTGCTGTGTGCTGTATCTGTGTTGTGATGCGTGGTGTTGTGTCGGTGTTGTACGTCTCCTGTTCGACCCCGCATTGTCGTGTGTGTTTGGTCTGGTTAGCCTTGTTTCACGGTGGTGATGGGGTGGTGGGGTTAGTGGTGGGTATATGTGTGGTGATGGTGGTCGGTGTTGGTGGGTAGGTGTATGTGTGGTGGGGTTGGGATGGGTATATCTGTGGTGATGGTACTGGTGTTGTCGTGGTTGTATATGTGGTGGTGGTGTTGTGATGGTTGTATGTCTGGTGACGGTGTCGGTGTTGGTGGTGGGTGTAGCCTGTTGTGGTGGGGTTGTGGTGGGTATACATGTTATGATGGTGGTTTTTTTTATGGTGGAGGTGGTGTTTACATGTGTCTGCTCGGTGACATATTGTACTAAAGAGGGTGGTGATATAAAGGATGAAATTGCACACAATAATAGTCCCTCTTGGTTGCGGTGATAAGGGTTATTGTCATAATAGTGGTAGTGGTTCTGGTGGTGGTGATAGTGGAGATGGGGGAATGATCAGGTGCTTGGTGGCTGATTGACTGGAGGGTAACGTGCTTGTGTCACAAATTGAACATTGTTGGCATTAAGCTTCTGGTCTCTCCTTTTCCGTCCCATACTGTTTAGCCCCATTAGTTTTAAAGCGTTTAAGACGTTCGCCCCCATTAGTTTATGGCGATTTTAAGACCTTTCATATTATTTAGGTTGTAGATGTTTTTACTGGCTAGCGATAGCAAGCCTGCATTTTATGAGGAACTTCGCTAGCTGAAAAAATGGCACAAATATATCTCGAAGGGGCGTCTTGTGAGTATTTTTTAAAGCATGATGGAGGTTAAGAAAAACAACACAAAACATAAAACAAACAAACGAAACAAACAAAGTTAAACAAATAACTAAGGAATCCAAAAAACTTTAATATACTAACGAGTAAAACAATCTTCCCTTAACTAGGGTAGTGGCCATGATGGTCATGTATGGGTGATGGCGAGAGTGAAAGTGAAATTGTATTCAGTATCATGCTAAAGGATATGCTTCTAATAGGCCGGAAAAATAATTATTTTAAGGTGGGTGTGGAAATTGGGGGGTGTGTATGGTCAATACACATTGATTATTGCTATGTAGTAGGGTCATTTTGCTTGGAAATCCGTGACCATTTTGTTTCCTAACCTCTTTTCTCTCGATGGATATGACAACCTGAACCATTTTCAAAGGAAAATTAGCTCCTATAGGCGGCCCTCTGAAAAATGACGGCTAACTCTGGGCGGGGTAGAGCCCAATATTCAAAATGGGCTCACCAACGCCATCTTGAAAAACATGCAATGTAATATCTCTGGCATCCAGATGAGCTACAAGGAACGAATAAGGTGTCCTTTTTTCTTTCAACTACTTCTGGCATTACAAAATCCACTGGAATGGTTATTGTATTGTATTGTATTTGGTATATTGTTATTCTATTGTATTGTATTATACTAATTGTACATTAACCTAAAAAAAATCTGCCACTTTCACTGTCACTACAATGATTCACTGTATGAGCCCAGCTATCAGAATCTCTGTCCTCACTTTCGCTGCTATCATCTACTGGTTGTTTCTCCGTCTGACACTCCTCTCGCCCCCCCCTCCTTGCCTGCGGATTTGTAGGTAGTGGTAATGGAATGGGGAAATGGGGGCTGGGTTTGAACGGACAGGGGCAAGACATAGGCCATTTACAAGATAGCCATCCATGGACCCGATCGGTGAGGGGTGACTTGTGGAGCTGTGTAATGCTTTTGCAAATATGCAAGATAGTTTGCACGCTCCAAGTGGTGGACCGGTAGACTGTCCAAGTCAGGCACAAGTCGTATAGTGTTTTTTTTTTCTTCTGAGGAGTCTCTCCACTCTCGCTGCCCCCACATCAACCTCTCCAGGGTCCTTGCTTTTGGTATCACCATAGATATATCGAATGACAAACCGCTCCAAATCACTGAATGACCTGGTTTCTTGTGACTAGGAGCTGTGGTACCACATGGCTGCTAGCAGGTTTGTGTGCCTCTTTTGACTTCTCCGCAGACGTATCTGGCGATGAGCTGTTTTTTCTATGCTTGCACTCATCCATAAAAGCCAGAAGTTGTGGATCACACACCAGTGAGGACAATGACGCGGTATGATGGATGCAGCCATTGCCTCCCTGGCCACAAACATCCGAGCATCGATAAGCTGACGTTTGCGTTTCACACACAGTATTCCTGGTTTCTTCTGAGCAACATATGCTGCTTGCACGTAGTTGTCTGTGTCCTCTGTGCCAAGAACGCCAGCTTGCTGTGGTAGCCGGATCTGAGCCCTGGGTAAGTCAACACTATATATGTTGAGTCATTGCCGTATCCTGCCCTCTGCAGATGAAATGGGAGCATGTGAGCTGCTGGGCTGTGGCAAACTTGTCGACCTGCTTCCTGTTCGTCCTTGAGTCTACTTCCTTTTAATCCCAGCTTGCCTTGGTGAGATTCTTGTGCAGTGGTGGCTGTCCAACTACACAGTAGATGATCTCGGTGCTAGTTGTTTCTGCTGTTCTCTGGAATTCCCGTTTGAAGAAATGCCTGAAGGCGGATTTTGTTCTCAGGTTTACCCAGGAGAGCATGGAAAACTTACTAGAAGGAAATTTATCTTCGGTCTTCACGAAGACATTGCTGATTGGCAGGTTTTTTTTGGTTGCAGTTTTCTCTCACTGTCCTTGATCGTGTAATTCTGATCATATGAATCATTGAAGCAAATGATGCGCTCAGCATGCTTGTGTCTCGTTAGAACGAAGTGCACCAACTTCTCTGCATAATCTCCCCAGGTATACTTGGTACCGTCTCCCTTCTCTCTGTCTTCAATGGTAGGAGTTGTTAGGCGCCAGATGAGGCCCATATCAATAATAGACGTGTATACATCAGGCTCTGGAATTCCAGTCAAAGTTAGTTTTTGTTGAAGCTTCCTTTTCTGTGCCTTAAGGATGGTTCCATTGACGTTGAAGATGGAAAGGCACTCGGCTGTAACACGATGCTGCAGGACTTCTTGAAGTTTGAGGGCACCACTCGTTTCAACCAGTCCGAGAAAAGAGGCCAAGGCATTACGCTCCATTTCCTCAGTCTTTCCCTTCAGGTTCTCACCATCTGCTTTCTTCAATTCCTGAGTTGAAAAGTTCAAACGCTTGCTACGGGGAACTCTGTCATTGAGAGACTTGTTCTTGGAATACACTTCTCATTCAAGAACTGCTTCAGTTTACTTGTGCCATCCTCCTTTGCCGATTTCAAGTCGGCAGCGAGAGCGTCTGAGGCTGGGATTCCTGACTGTAGGGATCGAAGTTTCTTGAGGTCATTGACCACCCAAAAATCTCGCAGCATAAGTACGTCATTGTAACTGATGCCCAGTCCATCTTTGTGCATCATGTCGACTATCTCCCTACTCTTGGTCAGTCCATGTAGCAAGACAGAGATTTATCTCAAATGCAGTGTGTTTTCCAGTGATGTAGCTTGTGAGGATAGATGCAATCGATCGGACGGATGGACTGTCATCAATTGCAGACTTATTTGGGTGTTTCAGCCATGTGAGCAGCTTCAACAGGAGCTCACTGAGGTCTTCTCTCTCCAACTCATGTATATATGGGAGCCAGGGAATAGTATTTGTCCTGATGACTTGCTCTTTGAGTCGTGCCACAAATTCATCACCAACTGATAATTGCTGACACCCAATGAAGATATTGCCGCCTCGATGTATGTACCTGCTGCTGTTGTATCATATACCAGTTCACTCACATTCTTTTGAATGCGTTAATGAAATCCGATGTCTTCCCCAAATTCATTGACGAGAATTTCCTTTAAGTAGCTGGATTTTACTACTAAGTTATGTCCGTGATTTGAGATAATGCGCTTATAGTCCTGCAGCAGGCCTTGCAGTGTGCGAATTTCATGGTCTTTGAAGATGACTTGACGAATATGATGAAAGAAGAGAGCCTGGGCCTCTCGGAGGTTTACACGCTGCAGATGTTGAGTGTTTCATCTGAAAGGGGCTTGTGGACGCTTACATATTTGCGCCAGCACGCACGATGTTGCGGATTTCCAACCCAAATGCGGTTTGACTATCTGGGATGAATGCAATCAGAGTCTCATGACCTCATTTTCCAGACGGACAGTATGTAACTTGAATTTAGTCCAGGCATCTACTGTTGATAGGAGTAAAATCTGCTTGTCACGATCACTACTCTTGTATGCCCCTTTCATGCACCACACACATAGAGTCTTATCGTGAAGGACACCCATACTGGAGCGGAGTGTTTTAGCTGCACTAGCATCTGGGGAAGGCTCTTGTTAATCTGATGCTTCATCTCTTTCAAGACGTTCCTCGGATTTGTGTTTGCGTTTTTCAGCTTGAGAGAGCTTGCGCTTGCTGGATAATGATGCGTAACAAGTGCTATGCATGTGGTGACCCTTTGGTCCCTTCTCCCAATCCACATTTTCATGTATATGTTGAAACTTATCAAGTTCTTTCCATTGTAAAGACTTTTTCCCGGATGGATTCCCACTTCTCAGGTGTAATGTTTTTCAAACGATCATCTGCGGTACATCGCTTCCCACAGAAGTAAAATGCACTCGTATTCATTTAATGTCTTGTCTGGTAACTCTTCACTCTCTCTTCTATTATCCATTATTTCGGTCACTTCACTTAGTCGGCGATTTTCATCAGATGGGCATGCGATCCATCTGAAACAGTAAAAAAGTAATATTAGATATACACCGCAGGCAGAGAACAACAGTGATGATAGCAGCGAAAGTGAGGACAGTGATTCTGATAGTGGCTCATACAGTGAATCATGTAGTGACAGTGAAGTGGCAGATTAGTATGTACAATTAGTATAATACAATACAATATACAATACAATACAATACAATAACCATTCCAGTGGATTTATAATGCCAGAATTAGTGAAAAAGGACACTTCATTCGTCCTTGTAGCTCATCTGATGCCAGAGATATTACATTTCATGTTTTTCAAGATGGCGTTGGCGGCCATTTTGAATATTGGGCTCTAGCAGAGTTAGCCGTCATTTTTCAGAGGGGCATAGGAGCTAATTTTCCTTTAAAATCGTTCAGGTTGTCAAATCCATGAGAGAAAAAGGTAGGAACAAAATGGTCACGGATTCCAAGCAAATGACCCTACTAATGCTGCTAATAACGGAAGATAAATATAAAGATAAATTATATATGCTGTTAATAAAGAACAACAAATTTCAATACTTCACTTATTACCAATTTTATCTTTATTGCTACCAAATAACGTAATTAGCCATAACATGTAAGATACTTATAAACACACTCACTCTCTCTCTCTCTCTTGTATCTATTTCTATCTATCTATCTAGTTATCTATCTATAATATCTATCTATCTATTATTAAGGAAGAACTACTGGAGATAAAGGGGATACTTAAAGATATCAAGCAGAGGAGTAGAAATAGTGATCTACGGAGAGACAGTATCTTAGGTGAGAATCTTGATAATTTACTAACAGGCCATGATGACAGTAGTGTTGGACATAAAACTATTAGTGCTTATGAGAGGGAAGTGGAGGGGTTACAGAAGATGACTGGTGAACCATCCGCTCCACCACTGAGTCAGCAACGTGACAGTCAGTTTGATAGTGTAGCCTCACCTCTACAACTGCCTACATACAGTGAGGTACTGTGTGAGGAACAGAGCTCACGTGGCACTGCTCCTTCATCGCCTACAACAGGAGATAAACAGCAGAAACAGTTTGTTGGAAATGGTGCGATCAGGAAGTCATCTCGTGTTCTCGAACTAGAACATGAGGTAACACGGTCGAAGGAGAAATCTGTTGAGCCCCTGCAGTATATGAGATCCAAGAACAGTGACAGTAAAGGTGAAAGAGGAGAAACAGGACGTGGTGTCCTGGATGATGATGGCTTTCAACAAGTTAAGAGTCGGCGCGGTAGGAATGCCTCAGTCCCCCCTACCCAACAGCCGCAAAGAAAAATGGATCAGCAGTGGAAGAGGCCAGCTGGTGTACGAGGAACAAAAAACGTTACTCAATCTAGGTTTAAAGGCTCTGAAAGATCAGGAGATATTTACATTGGGAATGCTGACTGTGACACTAGCGTTGTTGATATTATCTAAGTATATATCGGATGAATTTAACATTGAAAGTGTAAAATGCTGTGAGCTTGAATCTAAATTTGAACGAGAATGGAAGTCATTTAAAATAACTGTTGCAATGAGTAAGAGGGATGATTGTTACGATCCGGAGTGTTGGCCGAACCATGTCATTGTTAGAAAATACTATAAACCTAAACATACATCTTAATGGCTAAGATTGTATCATATAACTGTAATTCTGTAAGAAATAATATTGAGGCAGTAAAGTTATTGACTATGGAATACGATATCATTCTTTTACAAGAAATAATGTTATTGAAAGAAGACTTAAATGTTTTAAGAACAATCAAATGATGCATTTGATGCAATCGCATGTGTGGAAGATGGAGTAACGTAGGCATAGTAGAGGGTCCACCTTCAAAACGTGTTGCCATATTATGGAAACATTCACTTAGTAATAATATTGATTCTGTGGTATTGTAATGAAAGAATAATTGGGGATTATAATGAAATGTAGAGATGTACAAATATTTATAGTGAATGTATACCTACCTTGTGACAAGCAAGACGAGGACTCCTTAGATGAATTTAGAATACAATAGCCACTCTTGATAATTTTATAGCTGAACAACACTGCAACAATGTCTTAATTGCAGGAGATTTTAATGCTATTCCAACTAAAGGTAGGTTTTGGAAAGATATTATTAATTTATTTATTAGCAAGTGCTTTATAATTTATGTGATGTTGAGGCAATGCAGAATGATTCGTTTACATATTTATGTCCTGCAAAGAATACAACCAGTTGGCTTGATCATATAGCAGTAAGTGAGAGTCTAAAACGAAATAATAGATGATATTACTATAAGGTATGATATGGCCCTTTATGATCACTTTCCCCTGGCATGTAAGCTAAACATTGACATATGTAATGTTGGTATAGTAGATGTACACATTGAACCGTCAGAATTCATCGACTGGCAAAAACTGTCTATTGTGGATAATTTACAGATATATAGATCAAATATTAATCATTATCTAGGTGAATTGGATATATCAAGTTTTAATTGCTTGGACTGCAGTGTATATAGATGTAATAATGAACAGCATATCACGGAATTAAATTTAATTTATTACAGTATAATTAGTTTGTTGTACTTAATTCATCTTCTTTGTTTAAGAAAGAACCATTAAAAAGGCATAAAGTTATACCAGGTTGGAATGATGAAATTAAGGATATGCATAAGTTTTGCGAGAAGTAAGTTTTTAACTTGGAAGAATAGGGGACGTCCACTTGCAGGAGTTGAGTTAGAAGAAATGAAGGAGTCTAGAAAGGACTTTAGGAATGTATTGAAACAAGTTAAACAAAATGAGTCTCAAATTAGAACAAATAAGTTAGCTCAATCTCTATCTAATAACAATTTGAAATCAATTTTGGAAAGAGGTTAGACAAATAAAGAATAATAAAGTTTTTGTAAGTATTAAAATAGATGGAGAATGTGACCCAGAATGTATTGTAGAGAAATTTTCCAATAAGTTTAAACATGTATATGATGATTGTAAATGTCAGAATGATGATGACTTCATGATAGATAAATTGGTGAAAAATGTACGTGACGGTGAAATATTTGGTAAGGTAAATAGTCATGATGTATCTACAGCAATATCTGACCTCAATTGTGGTATTGGCCCAGATAATATACATTCTTTTCATTTAAAGTATTGTACAAACGAATTGATAGTAGTAATTGCAAAGTTGATTTCTTCTTGTGTTGTACATGGTTGTATGCCTGTAAGAATGAACTTTGGAATTATGGTACCCTTATGGAAAGATAAGTATAAAGATAATACATCACTTGATAATTATAGATCAATTACGTTATCGCCAATATTATTGAAGGTATTTGAATACTGCTTGAAGTACAAAATTTTAAGATATGTTAGTTTAAATGATAGGCAGCATGGATTCAGAGTGAGGTATTCTACTTCTACTGCATGTTTAATTCTCAAGGAAACTATTTTAAGGTACACCACGGAGGGATCTAATGTTTTTCATGTTTTATTGACCTGACAAAAGCTTTTGATAAGGTGATACATTGCAAACTTGCAAATAAGCTTTTAAAACTAGGATTACCAAATTTCTTGGTTAATATTTTATTTTACTTTTACAGAAACCAACATGTTGTTGTCAAATTTTAAAGATTCAATTTCAACTGAATGGACTATGAAAAATGGAGTGAGACAGGGTGGGGTTTTATCTCCCTTGTTGTTTTCAATTTATATTGATGACTTATTAAGTAAATTATCTGCAAGTAATGTAGGCTGTAGACTAGGTTTACAAGTCAGCAATGTGATCGCCTATGCAGACGATCTTGTAATATTGGCTCCTTCGGTTAGAGGTCTGCAAACATTGATAGATATTATGGATCATGAAATTAAACAACTAGACTTATCTATTAACTCTGCAAAATCAGTATGTATGATCTTTAAATATAAGTATGGACAGGAAATGAATCCTTTCATATATTTAGACAATAACAAATTAAATATTGTTTCTGAATACAAATATTTGGGTTTTATAATCGATTGTAATCTTAATAATGACTTGGATATGATAAGATGCAGAAATAAGTTTTACTATGAGTTTAATTGTAATTTAACAAAGATTAGCAACACGAGTACTGAAGTATCTTTTAATTTATTTCAAAGCTACTGTTTGAATTTTTATGGCGCTGAACTTTGGTTTAAATAATAGAAAATGTTATATACCGTTTAAGCAGTTTTCCATTGGATACCACAAGGCAATAAAGAAAATATTGAATATGAAGTACTGGGAGAGCAACCACAGTGCTTGTAGAGAATGTGGAGTGATGGTGTTTAGGCATTTGGTTAACTGGATGAAAATAAGATTTGTATATAGAAATCTCATAAAGCCATGTAGTTTTATAGAGAAGAACATGTATTACATGTTACATAGATCTTTTCTTGTAAAGGATGTTGAAAAAATAATCCTACATGAGTATGGATTTACTAACTTATTGCTAAATGATATCAATGCTATCAGATCAAGAATTGTTTATGTACAGAACACAGAACCAACTATGCGCTAAGGACTTTTAGCTTAATGTAGATTACGTAAATAACTCTGTAAAAAGTGTATGTATATGTCTTTTTATGAAATAAAATTATGACTGACTGACTGACTATCTATCAATCAATATATCTATCTATGTAGCTAAGTTACAAAGCTGTCATCTTATTAACCCCTTGAGGATTGTGACGCATTTTGACAGTTGCTTCTGGCTATCATTAGACGATTTTTTTACAGATTAGGAAGATTATATGGAAGTTAGAAGGTTAATTGAGATGGTTTTTAAACCCTTTCAGATCCCACAGATCTACCCTAAGCTGTATACAATCGTCTAATGATAACATGAATAAACTGTCAAAATGCGAAATAATCCTCAGTTTTTTAACGCTCCTCAATTCCCACAGATCCTTCTCAGGCTGTATAAAATCGTCTAATGATAACATGAATACACTGGCAAAACGCGTCATAATCCTCAGCTTAAATTTTCTAATATACACCAAAAACACCATTTCGGCAGAGACTCCCAAACTTCCACTCAGATAATCGTGGGGAGTTCCAGGAAAAGCAGTCAGACTTGGCGGAGATTTTAGAATACATACACACACAGGCGTTGGATATACACACGTACGTACATTGCACGCACATCACACACACACAGACACAGATACACATACAAGCACATTCGCCGGCACATACGAGTACACGTGTAGACACACACGCACACACACAACGTATACCAACAAGCACACTCACAGACACACACCATAAACACAACCCACACACCTCTAATTACTTGTCTTTTATCAAATCGACTTTTCCTAACTGCTAATTTTTCTGCTTAACTTGATGCGCATTTGTTTCCTATCCATACATCTGAATTATATATACTGTATACAGTATATATATTCTTTTCTTAATTCCCCGATTAGTGTTACCACTTACCTTATTTAAGGGGATAATTTTCTGGACCCGCCTCTTCCTCGTGTTTAGCCGCATTAGTTTGAGACTTTAAAACGTTTGCTCCATTATTTTGGCGATTTTAAGACCTTTCGCCCCGCTTTCTTGCCATTTAAATGTCGATTTTATCCTGACGAGCGACAACGAGCCTGCAATATATGATGAACTGACCTTTGACTCGGATATTTTTCTACCGAAACAAATATATATATATTAAGATGGATTGTTCGTGTATGTCAATTACCTTTATGTATATTGCATTATGCTTTTGTGTTTGCCTATTAAATATAGAACCGATTATACTTCACCTTTGTATTGTTTTATCTACTATGCTTGTGCCCGTGTCTGCCTTGGTCTTCTCTCTCTCTCTCTCTCTCTCTCTTTCTCTCTCTCTCTATATATATATATATATATATATATAAATATATATATATATATATATATATATATATATATCTGCCGTTGTCTCCCGGGGTGGGTGTGGTCCAGCTGTACTGTACCTGTCCTTGTGACGGCCACACCTGTATACTAGTTACCTGGGGGCGCTGAGAGAGTCCCTGTATGGTCCTTACATGTCACGCGTATTTCCTATTCTGATGACTTGCTCAATTCCACACGTATACTGTCTTGTAAATAGACATACATACTGCACACCCCCCCCCCCCCCCCTTTTTTTTTCTCTCCCTCTCTATCTATCTATTTTATCTCTCTCTCTTACACGCTCTCTCTCTCTCTCTATCTATCTAGTTATCTATATATCTCTTACTCACACTCTCTCTCTATCACACACTATATCTCTCTCTCACACACACTCACTCTCATTCTCTCTCTCTCTCTCTCTCTCTCTCCCGTCTGCCTGGCATCATATTATAGACATACACCTCACACACACACACATAAACTCTATTCAGAACCGGAACCTTTTGTTTGTGCCTTATTGCACTGCGCCTTATACTCTGTTGTACCTTCCCTATTTGTGTCACTCTGTAGGTTCTCTTCTGTGTTCTTCCTTATCCTTCCTTGTGTATCACTCTGTAGCTTCTCTTCTGTTTTCTTCCTTATCCTTCCTTGTGTACCGCTCTGTATCTTCTCTTCTGTTTTCTTCCTTATCCTTCCTTGTGTACCACTCTGTAGCTTCTCTTCTGTTTTCTTCCTTATCCTTCCTTGTGTACCACTCTGTAGCTTCTCTTCTGTTTTCTTCCTTATCCTTCCTTGTGTACCACTCTGTAGCTTCTCTTCTGTTTTCTTCCTTATCCTTCCTTGTGTACCACTCTGTAGCTTCTCCTGTTTTCTTCCTTATCATTCCTTGTGTACCACACTGTAGCTTCTCTTCTGTGGTCTTCCTTATCCTTCCTTGTGTACCGCTCTGTAGCTTCTTTTCTGTTTTCTTCCTTATCCTTCCTTTTGTACCACTCTGTAGCTTCTCTTCTGTTTTCTTCCTTATCCTTCCTTGTGTACCGCTCTGTCACTTCTCTTCTGTTTTCTTCCTTATCCTTCCTTGTGTACCGCTCTGTAGCTTCTCTTCTGTTTTCTTCCTTATCCTTCCTTGTGTACCACTCTGTCACTTATCTTCTGTTTTCATCCTTATCCTTCCTTGTGTACCACTCTGTAGCTTCTCCTGTTTTCTTCCTTATCCTTCCTTCTCTACCGCTCTGTAGCTTCTCCTGTTTTCTTCCTTATCCTTCCTTGTGTACCACTCTGTAGCTTCTCCAGTGTTCTTCCTTATCCTTCCTTGTGTACCACTCTGTAGCTTCTCCTGTTTTCTTTCTTATCCTTCCTTGTGTACCACACTGTAGCTTCTCTTCTGTGTTCTTCCTTATCCTTCCTTGTGTACCGCTCTGTAGCTTCTCTTCTGTTTTCTTCCTTATCCTTCCTTGTGTACCACTCTGTCGCTTATCTTCTGTTTTCTTCCTTATCCTTCCTTGTGTACCACTCTGTAGCTTCTCCTGTTCTCTTCCTTATCCTTCCTTGTGTACCGCTCTGTAGCTTCTCCTGTTTTCTTCCTTATCCTTCCTTGTGTACCACTCTGTAGCTTCTCTTCTGTTTTCTTCCTTATCCTTCCTTGTGTACCACTCTGTAGCTTCTCTTCTGTTTTCTTCCTTATCCTTCCTTATATACCGCTCTGTCGCTTCTTTTCTGTTTTCTTCCTTATCCTTCCTTGTGTACCACTCTATAGCTTCTGTTTTCTTCCTTATCCTTCCTTGTGTACCACTCTGTAGCTTCTCTTCTGTTTTCTTCCTTATCCTTCCTTGTGTACCACTCTGTAGCTTCTCTTCTGTTTCCTTCCTTATCCTTCCTTGTGTACCACTCTGTCGCTTATCTTCTGTGTTCTTCCTTATCCTTCCTTGTGTACCACTCTGTAGCTTCTCTTATGTTGTCTTCCTTATCCTTCCTTGTGTACCACTCTGTAGCTTATCTTCTGTTGTATCCTTATCCTTCCTTGTGTACCACTCTGTAGCTTCTCTTCTGTTTCTTCCTTATCCTTCCTTGTGTACCACTCTGTAGCTTCTCCTGTTTTCTTCCTTATCCTTCCTTGTGTACCACTCTGTAGCTTCTCTTCTGTTTTCTTTCTTATCCTTCCTTGTGTACCACTCTGTAGCTTCTCCTGTTTCCTTCCTTATCCTTCCTTGTGTACCACACTGTAGCTTCTCCTGTTTTCTTCCTTATCCTTCCTTGTGTACCACACTGTAGCTTCTCTTTTGTGTTCTTCCTTATCCTTCCTTGTGTACCACTCTGTAGCTTCTCTTCTGTTTTCTTCCTTATCCTTCCTTGTGTATCGCTCTGTAGCTTCTCTTCTGTTTTCTTCCTTATCCTTCCTTGTGTACCGCTCTGTCGCTTTTCTTCTGTTTTCTTCCTTATCCTTCCTTGTGTACCACTATGTCGCTTCTCTTCTGTGTTCTTCCTTATCCTTCCTTGTGTACCACTCTGTAGCTTCTCTTCTGTTTTCTTCCTTATCCTTCCTTGTGTACCACTCTGTAGCTTTTCTTCTGTTTCCTTCCTTATCCTTCTTTGTGTACCACTCTGTAGCTTCTCCTGTTTTCTTCCTTATCCTTCCTTGTGTACCACTCTGTAGCTTCTCTTCTGTTTTCTTCCTTATCCTTCCTTGTGTACCACTCTGTAGCTTCTCTTCTGTGTTCTTCCTTATCCTTCCTTGTGTACCACTCTGTAGCTTCTCTTCTGTTTTCTTCCTTATCCTTCCTTGTGTACCACTATGTCGCTTCTCTTCTGTGTTCTTCCTTATCCTTCCTTGTGTACCACTCTGTAGCTTCTCCTGTTTTCTTCCTTATCCTTCCTTGTGTACCACTCTGTAGCTTCTCTTCTGTTTTCTTACTTATCCTTCCTTGTGAACCACTCTGTAGCTTTTCTTCTGTTTCCTTCCCTATCCTTCTTTGTGTACCACTCTGTAGCTTCTCCTCTTTTCTTCCTTATCCTTCCTTGTGTACCGCTCTGTAGCTTCTCTTCTGTTTTCTTCCTTATCCTACCTTGTGTACCACATTGTAGCTTCCCTTCTGTTTTCTTCCTTATCCTTCCTTGTGTACCGCTCTGTAGCTTATCTTCTGTTTTCTTCCTTATCCTTCCTTGTGTACCACTCTGTCGCTTATCTTCTGTTTGCTTCCTTATCCTTCCTTGTGTACCGCTCTTTCACTTCTCTTCTGTTTTCTTCCTTATCCTTCCTTGTGTGGCACTCTGTAGCTTCTCCTGTTTTCTTCCTTATCCCTGCTTGTATACCACTCTGTAGCTTCTCTTCTGTTTTCTTCCTTATCCTTCCTTGTGTACCACTCTGTAGCTTCTCTTCTGTTTTCTTCCTTATCCTTCCTTGTGTACCGCTCTGTAGCTTCTCCTGTTTTCTTCCGTATCCTTCCTTGTGTACCACTCTGTAGCTTCTCTTCTGGTTTCTTCCTTATCCTTCCTTCTCTACCACTCTGTAGCTTCTCCTGTTCTCTTCCTTATCCTTCCTTGTGTACCGCTCTGTAGCTTCTCCTGTTTTCTTCCTTATCCTTCCTTGTGTACCGCTCTTCTAGCTTCTCTTCTGTTTTCTTCCGTATCCTTTCTTCTGTACCACTCTGTAGCTTCTCTTCTGTTTTCTTCCTTATCCTTCCTTGTGTACCGCTCTGTCGCTTCTCTTCTGATTTCTTCCTTATCCTTCCTTGTGTACCACTCTGTAGCTTATCTTCTGTTTTCTTCCTTATCCTTCCTTCTCTACCACTCTGTAGCTTCTCCTGTTCTCTTCCTTATCCTTCCTTGTTTACCACTCTGTAGCTTCTCCTGTTTTCTTCCTTATCCTTCCTTGTGTACCACTCTGTAGCTTCTCTTCTGTTTTCTTCCTTATCCTTCCTTGTGTACCACTCTGTAGCTTCTCTTCTGTTTTCTTCCTTATCCTTCCTTGTGTACCACTCTGTCGCTCTTCTGTTTCCTTCCTTATCCTTCCTTGTGTACCACTCTGTAGCTTCTCTTCTGTTGTCTTCCTTATCCTTCCTTGTGTACCACTCTGTCGCTTATCTTCTGTTTGCTTCCGTATCCTTCCTTGTGTACCGCTCTTTCACTTCTCTTCTGTTTTCTTCCTTATCCTTCCTTGTGTGCACTCCGTACCTTCTCCTGTTTTCTTCCTTATCCCTACCTGTATACCACTCTGTAGCTTCTCTTCTGTTTTCTTCCTTATCCATCCTTGTGTACCACTCTGTAGCTTCTCTTCTGTTTTCTTCATTATCCTTCCTTGTGTACCGCTCTGTAGCTTCTCCTGTTTTCTTCCTTATCCTTCCTTGTGTACCACTCTGTAGCTTCTCTTCTGTTTTCTTCCTTATCCTTCCTTGTGTACCACTCTGTAGCTTTTCTTCTGTTTCCTTCCTTATCCTTCTTTGTGTACCACTCTGTAGCTTCTCCTGTTTTCTTCCTTATCCTTCCTTGTGTACCACTCTGTAGCTTCTCTTCTGTTTTCTTCCTTATCCTTCCTTGTGTACCACTCTGTAGCTTCTCTTCTGTGTTCTTCCTTATCCTTCCTTGTGTACCGCTCTGTAGCTTCTCTTCTGTTTTCTTCCTTATCCTTTCTTGTGTACCACTCTGTAGCTTCTCTTCTATTTTCTTCCTTATCCTTCCTTGTGTACCGCTCTGTCACTTCTCTTCTGTTTTCTTCCTTATCCTTCCTTGTGTACCGCTCTGTAGCTTCTCTTCTGTTTTCTTCCTTATCCTACCTTGTGTACCACATTGTAGCTTCCCTTCTGTTTTCTTCCTTATCCTTCCTTGTGTACCGCTCTGTAGCTTATCTTCTGTTTTCTTCCTTATCCTTCCTTGTGTACCACTCTGTCGCTTATCTTCTGTTTGCTTCCTTATCCTTCCTTGTGTACCGCTCTTTCACTTCTCTTCTGTTTTCTTCCTTATCCTTCCTTGTGTGGCACTCTGTAGCTTCTCCTGTTTTCTTCCTTATCCCTGCTTGTATACCACTCTGTAGCTTCTCTTCTGTTTTCTTCCTTATCCTTCCTTGTGTACCACTCTGTAGCTTCTCTTCTGTTTTCTTCCTTATCCTTCCTTGTGTACCGCTCTGTAGCTTCTCCTGTTTTCTTCCGTATCCTTCCTTGTGTACCACTCTGTAGCTTCTCTTCTGGTTTCTTCCTTATCCATCCTTGTGTACCGCTCTGTAGCTTCTCTTCTGTTTTCTTCCTTATCCTTCCTTATCTACCACTCTGTAGCTTCTCCTGTTCTCTTCCTTATCCTTCCTTGTGTACCGCTCTGTAGCTTCTCCTGTTTTCTTCCTTATCCTTCCTTGTGTACCGCTCTTCTAGCTTCTCTTTTCTTCTCCTGTTTTCTTCCTTATCCTTCCTTGTGTACCACTCTGTAGCTTCTCTTCTGTTTTCTTCCTTATCCTTCCTTGTGTACCGCTCTGTCGCTTCTCTTCTGTTTTCTTCCTTATATCCCTTCCTTGTGTACCACTCTGTAGCTTCTCTTCTGTGTTTTCTCCTCTCCTTATCCCTTCCTTGTGTACCACTCTGCTGGTTCGCTTCTCTTCTGAATTTCTTTTCCTTATCCTTCCTTTTGTACCACTCCCTGTAGCTTCTCTTCTGTTTTCCTTCCTTATCCTTCCCTTGTGTGACCACGCTGTAGCTTCCTCCTGTTTTTCCCTTTCTTCCTTATC
>CM064495.1:8339520-8416731 GCA_032716605.1 Paralithodes platypus
AGAATGAAAGTAGGAATACAAACGTGGGTGATTGTAGGCGTGTATGCCCCGACAGAGGATATACTTGAAAGAAAGAAAGAGGAGTTCTGGATGAATGTGGAGGCGTGCCTGGAGAAGTTTGACAAGAACGAAAGAATATTTCTGATTGGGGATATGAATGGTAAGGTGGGTGATAGGAAAGTTGAGGGAGTGGTGGGAGGGTGGGGGGTACCATCAGAGGTGAATGTGAATGGTAGTGCACTTGTGGACGTATGTGTGGGGAGGAGGCTGTGGATAGCCAACACCTTCTTCCGACACAGAATGATCCACAGGTACACATGGAAACGGATGTTGACGATGAAGGATAAGACAGTGGTGGAACGAAAGTCATTGATTGATTATGTATGTGTGGATGAACGAATGAAGAAATCTGTGATGGATGCTAGGTTGTATAGGGGTATTGGAGGGGGTCTGTCTGATCATTATGTAGTGGTAGCTAAGGTTAGGATACAAAAGAAGTGGGTGAGGAGAGCGGGATGAAGGCGAGACGAGGGTGGAATGTTGAGCAGGGGTGACAGGTTGCAGGAGGAGGAATTCAGGGAGGAGTACAGGAGAGCAGTGGAAAGACGACTAGGTGAGTTCGACCTGGAAGTTATGGAGGAAGTGGAGGAGATGAGCAAGGTGTTTAAGGATGAGATCTGGGCAGCATGTGAGGAGGTGTGTGGAGTGAGGAGAAAGGGGAGGGGAGTGAAAGGTACAGCATGGTGGACAGAAGAGGTAAGAATAGCTGTGGAAGAAAAGAGGAAAGCATATAGAGAGTGGTTGGGTAGTAGAGGGAATGAAGATTCCGAGAGACAGAAACGAGCGAGGTACGTGGAGAGTAAGAGGGTGGTGAAGAGAGTAGTGAAGGAAAGTAAGAGAAGAGTAGATGAGGAATTTGGAAGGAATCTGAGTGTAAAATGGAGGGAGAGTAAGAAACTGTTCTGGAAAGAAGTCAAGAAAGTTAGGGAAGGTAGCAAGGGAAACAGTAAGGGGGTGAAAGATAAGAATGGGATAATGCTAGCCGAGAAGCAAGAGAGAGTCGAAAGATGGAGGGAGTACTTCAGTGAGTTGCTAAATGAAAGGAATGAAGAGCCAGCAAACATAGCTGGATATGGTATGGGAGGGAGAAGAAGAGAAGTAGTGGAGGAGGAGGTGGGGATCAGGAGGTCAGAAGTGGGGAAGCCATGAAAAGAGTGAAGTTGGGGATAGCACCAGGAACAGATGGAGTGTGTGGGGAAATGTTGAGGTATGGTGGTGAGATAGTGATAGAATGGGTATGGAAAATGTGCAAACTAGCATGGGAGAAGGGGAGTGCACCCGATGACTGGAAGACTGGCATAATAGTCCCCCTATATAAGGGCAAAGGGGAAAGAGGAGTGGTTGGTAACCACCGAGGAATATGTCTTCTAAGCGTAGTAGGGAAGGTATACAGTAGGGTAGTGATTGAGAGAGTGAGAGTGAGAACAGAGAAATGGATAGGCGACGAGCAGGGAGGTTTTAGGAAGGGGAAGAGGATGTGTAGATCAGATTTTTACCCTGAATTGTGTTGTGGAGAAGTATCTGGAGAAGAAACAAAAGGTGTATGTTGCCTTTATGGACTTGGAGAAGGCCTATGACAGAGTGGATAGAGAAGGTTTGTGGAAAGTACTTAGAATATACGGAGTAGAGGGCAAGTTGCTGAAAGCAGTGAAGAGCATGTATGAGGTTGCAAAAGGCGGCAGTACGTGTGGAGAGTGAGCAGAGCGAGTTCTTTGACCTGAATGTTGGTTTGAAACAGGGGTGTGTGATGTCCCCGTGGTTGTTTACTGTATATATGGATGGAGTTATGAAAGAAATACTATCAAGAGCAGTGGATGTTGGTGTATCGCTGAAAAGGGAGGGAATTGAGTGGAAGCTACCTATACTGCTGTTTGCGGATGATACAGTTCTGATGAGTGATAATGAATGGGAGTTGCAGGGTCTGGTAAATGAGTTTGGAACAGTGTGCGAAAAACGGAATTTGAAGGTAAATACGGGGAAGAGCAAGGTTATGGTCTTCGAAAGGGGTGAAGTCACAGAGTGTGAGGTGAAGCTGAACGGTCAGGCTATGGAGATCGTCAACTCTTTTAAGTATCTGGGCAGTGTGTTGAGTAAAGATGGGACTATGGATGAAGAGGTGCGGGAGAGGGTACAACAGGGGAAGAGGGTTGTAGGACGCTAAAAGCAGTAACAAGAAATAGGGTGGTCAGTATGGAAGTGAAGAAGTCCTTGCATGACAGTGTGGTAATCCCGACACTGACTTACGGAAGCGAAGCATGGACGTTGGTTTGAGAGACTCAGACCAAGAGTGAGAGCAGTGGAAATGAATTACTTAAGGAGTGCGTGCGGAGTTACATGGAGGGATAGACAGACTAATGAGGAAGTAAGAAGGAGGTGTGGTGTGGAGGTAGATGTGCTGGAAAGTGTGAAAAGGAACAACTTGAGATGGTTCGGCCATATGGAACGTATGGAAAGCGAGAGAATGACTAAGAGGGTGTACGAGAGCGAGGTGGAGGGACAGAGGGGGAGAGGTAGACCGAATATGAGGTGGAAGGATGGAGTGAGGAACTACATGAACGAAGGCGGTGCTGGTTGGGGGGAGGGGCGTCGACTGACTGGGGACAGAGGTGCATGGGGGCGGTTCGTTCGTGGCCACCCCTTCGGGGATCACGGCGTCAGGCAATAGATAGATAGATAGATGAGGCGAAAGGTCTCAAAATCGCCAAACTAACGGAACGAACGTCTTAAAAGCTCAAAACTAATATGCTAAACATGAGGGAGAAGAGGGGTCAGAAAAAAGCGAGTACTACCCCCTTAAATCATGGACTAACACAGGGATTCTTCTGGCTAATACTAGAGGATTGTATATAGCTCAAGAAGGTCCTCTAGCGACCAAAGGGGTATACAGTACATGATCTCAACTCTTCGACTCCCACAAGCCTTGCCCAATCAAACACTTTAAGGGGAGGTTTTTGGTTGATTCCCTAGACTTCCATCAAGCTTAAAATTACTCCCCCTTGACCCCCTTTCAAGATAAATTTATACATTTTTCGGTAGAAAAATATCCCGGCCAAAGGCCGGTTACCCTTAAATTACAGGCTCGCTATCGCTCGCCAGGAAAAATAGACACCTAAATGGCACGAATGGTCTTAAAATTGACAGAAATGGGGCGAGGGTTCTTAAAATCGCCAAACTAATGGGGCAACTATCTTTAAATCTCACAAGCAATGGGGCTAAACATGAGGGAGAAAGGGGTTCAGAAAAAAATCCTCCAGGTGGAAATCTCTCCTCTTAAACCCTTCATTACCGGTGACGTTCTTTTCATTATAGCCTGACGATCATTAGACGATTTTATTCAGCTTAGGAAGGACGTCTATCCATAAAAGGCTACACATACGTTCTTTTCATTATAGCCTGACGATCATTAGACGATTTTATTCAGCTTAGGAAGGACGTCTATCCATAAAAGGCTACACATACGTTCTTTTCATTATAGCCTGATGATTATTGGACGATTTTATTCAGCTTAGGAAGGACGTCTATCCATAAAAAGGCTACAGACTATCTCAAATTATCCTTTTAGCTACCACACATCATTCCTAAGCATCATAAAATCGTCTATATGTAGCTGAAATCAAATACCAAATACGTCGCCGGTAGGGAAGGGGTTAATAATAGCCAAGGGGCACTTGGGAGAGGCGGAGGTATGCGCTCTACCGATCCCCTCCTAAATGCCACCTCTTGATCCTTGGTGCATATCCCATCAGTCCACCAAATGTCCTGTATTAAGGGGGGATGGGCCGTTATTTCAGGTCCCCCTTCTCCCTCATGTTCAACCCCATAAGTTTTGAGATTTTAAGACATTCGCCCCTTAGTGTGTCGATATTAATACCTTTCGTCCCACCGGTATCAAGACCTTTCGTGCCATTTAGGTGTCGATTTTTTTCAGGCGAGCAATAGCGAGCCTGTAATTTTGAGAGGAACAGGCCTTCGGCCGGAACATTTTTTATATCGAAACATGTACAAATATATCTTGAAGGGGGGGGGGGGGGTCTAGGGGGTGTTTTTTGTTTAAAGCTTGATGGAGGTCTAGGGAGGAAACTAAACAAAATATATAGAAAGAAAAGTAAACATGCAAATAAATGAGCCCATCCACCTTAACAGATAAACAGACACACGGAGGCCAAAACATAACCTCTTCCTCTTCCAACTGCATTGGCGGAGGTAGTAAAATATAATACAACTACGTGTGAGTCTTTCAAGGCACGTCAGCAGTACGGAATGGTAAAAGCTGCTATTCTCGCTAATAATACAGGTCATGGATTCCACGTACAGGAAGCCAAAACATGACCTCAAATACAAAGTCATATCACTCAAACGATATCAATTACACACACACACACACACGCACGCACGCACGCACGCACGCACAAACACACACACACACACACACACAAATATAAATAATAAAATAACTTCGCAATCTATTCCGATCAGTCAATTAGTCTTCGCAAGATCAAAGTTGTTTGGCTGAATATATTAGTGTTTTGTTTTGGCACGTTAAGGGGCGACTAAGTGGAGCAGCTATTGATTGGGGTAATAAACAATGATATGCGACAATAATAAGGTTGACACTTAAGAGAAAGAACGTAACGAAACTGTGCCCGCCCCCAAGTAAGTGTTAGGGGTTCAAGGTCCAGTGTAATGGCAAGTTAAAACATTCTCCTGCAGTTTTGTTTGCATTTTGTTTACAATAATTAAGGAGGCCCACCTCGTTTTTTCTCTCCCCCTCTCTTTCAGGTTTGTATCCATTCGGCCCCTTTCACCCTACTGTTTTAAGACGTTTATCCCCATCCAGGTGTCGATTTTTTCCTGGCGAGTGATGGCGAGCCAGCATTGTATGAAGAAATCCGGCTTCGCCGGATTTTTTGTTCAATTGACAATTGTACAAATTTAGTCTGCTGTCAAAAACATTTCTTTAAATGTGCTGGCTCGCTACCGCTCGCCCGAAATAAATCGACACCTGGATGGGGATAAACATCTTAAAACAGTAGACTGAATGGGGCAGAATGGATACACCCCAGAGAGAAAAAAAAACCGAGGTGGGCCCCCTTAAAAAAATCCTCCTACAGTTTCGTTTGAATTTTGTGTTTGCAATAATTAAAGGTAACTCAACTATACTGTTTCTTTTCAACTGATGATAAATTGAATCCCCGTAGCAGCTAATTAATCAACACTTAGTAGAAAAATAAGATACTACAATGTCTCTGCATCATTTGAAGACCCAGTTTATATAATTAGCACCGTATTTCACTACAAAATATTCAAAATAACTGAGACATCTTGATGGTAACTTTGCAACTTAGCGTCAGTTGAAATGAAACACTATAAACGCACAAGCTAAAAGGGGAGGTAGTCGCTTTTTCAGGACCCCTTTCTCCCACATGTTTAGCATATTTGTTTTGAGATTTTTAGATGCTCGTTCCGGTAGTTTGTCGATTTTAAGACCTTTCGCCTAATTTCTTTGTCAATATTAAGTCCTTTCGTGCCATTTAGGTCTCGATATTTTTCTGGCGAGCGATAGCGAGCCTGTAATTTTAGAAGGAATCGGCCTTCGGCCGGGATATTTTTCTACCGAAAAATTTACAAATTCATCTTGAAAGAGGGTCTAGGGGGGATTTTTTTTAAGCTTGACGGAGGTCTAGCGAGGAAATTCAAAAATATATAAATAAATATATATATAGTCCCAAAATATAGTCCAAAAATATATAAATACATATTTATATATATAGTCCAAAAATATAGTCCAAAAATATATAAATAAATATATATATATATAGTCCAAAAATATAGTCCAAAAATATATAAATACATATTTATATATATAGTCCAAAAATATAGTCCAAAAATATATAAATAAATATATATATACTCCAAAAATAAAGCACTACCCCCTTAACCACTTTTATACAAGGGCGACCTTTTTCCCTTTCATTCAAGCAACGGTTAAGGCCAGTCCATTTAGGTTAGGAAGGATCTCTGCAGTCGAAGGGTTAGTTGAGATAGCTTAATCCGGAGTCACACGAGCAGTTTTTCGAGCAATTTTTAAGGGCAATTATGGTCTGGAAGCTTAAAAAATTACACTTTATCAGAATTCAGCCACCTAACATTATCTACCTTCAGTCTAGTTACCGATACCAGTGCGAAAATGTCCCGAAATAATACGAGAAAATACTTGTTCGTGGAAAATTGACGGAAAAAGCGCTCGTGTGACAACGGCTTTAGTTGGTGAATAAGGAATATACAAGGCTTCTTTCAAATAAAGAAAAGTTGAAGTTCAAAGGGAGAATTTATTTTATTTACTAATTTATATATATATATATATATATGTTTCCTCCCTAGACCCCCATGAAGCTTAAACAAATATACCCTAAGACCCCCTTCGATTTAAATTTGTGCATTTTTCGGTAGAAAACTTCCTCTAATATTGCAGGCTCGCTATCACTCGCTAGAAAAAATCGACACTAAATGGCACGAATGGTCTTAAAAATGACAGGAAATGGGGCGAAAGCTCTTAAAGTCGCCAAACTAACGGGGCTAAAGTCTTAAAATATCAAAACTAATGGGGCTAAACATGAAGGGGAGGGGGGGTCCAGAAAAACGCCCCCTTAAATCGAGGAAGAACAATGACTATCGGCCCTGACTGTCCAACGCCTTCGATTCTATTAATAAGTCAGGGAGTGACGTAATTGCTAACTGGAAACGCATTCACACACACACACACACATACACATTCACACACACACACACACAAACACACACACACACAATACACACACTTACACAGTACACACACACACACACACACACACACACACACACACACACACACACACACACAAACACACACACACACACACACACATTCACACACAAACACACACACACACACACATTCACACACACACATTCACACACACACATACACAAACACACACACACACACACACACACACATATACGTGGATAATCAATATGGCCCATGACATCCTATTTTCAGCAAACATATCATTTCTGTCCAATCTAGAGTTGCAAGACCGTGTCGTATCTTACAACACACAACGCTCTCTCTCTCTCTCTCTGCAAGCACACTCACACCACTCACACAATATACTGTATGTATACTGTATGTATACATATATATATATATATATATATATATATATATATATATATATAGAGAGAGAGAGAGAGAGAGAGATACACATGCATACATACAAATTTATGTCTTACGTCCTAAATAGTGGCATTCTAGGCGACTAATAATATCGCCTAATGTTAGCCAAGACATGTTTATAGAGACTCCCACATTAATCTCCCTTAACCCCTTCTGTACCGGCGACGTCTTTTGGTTTTGTTTTCAGCTACATTTAGATAATATTTTGAAGATTAGGAATGATGTGTGGTAGCTTAGAGGATGAATTGACAATAGTCTGAAGCCTTTTGATGAGTAGACGTCCTTCCTAAGCTGAACAAAATCGCATAATAGTTGCCAGACACCACCACCACCACCACTAAAAAAAAATACCTCTTCCAGTCCACATCGGTCCAACCTAGCAGGGAGTGACCCCCCCCCCCCCCCACACACACTCATCACCTCCACCACACTGGAATGCATTTAGTTGAACATTTATGGTAATTGGGGGGGGGGGGGGGGGAGGGGGAGGTTCGCGGGCGGGTGTAAGTTCTGACCACCCCCTCTTTGGAAGTGGGATGGGGGGTGGAGAGAGAGAGAGAGAGAGAGAGAGAGAGAGAGAGAGAGAGAGAGAGAGAGAGAGAGAGAGAGAGAGAGAGAGAGAGAGAGAGAGAGAGTGTGTGTGAGTGTGAGTGAGTGAGTGAGTGAGTGAGTGAGTGAGAGAGAGAGGGGGGGGGGTTATGTAGAGACCCTATAGTAACAGAGATCGGCCAACGTCCGCCATCTTGGTGCCACTGGTGATATTATATTCTCTTTACACTCAAACATTTTATTTCATGCAACCCAGTTCTCACCAATCGCACACATTCATTGCAACACCGATTTGAATCAGCCTAACCTACCATGACCTAACCTCATATAATTTACCACAACATATTCAGTATATTTATATACTGTATAGAGATGAAAAATAAAATCAATACAAAACTTAATTTCCTTTTGTAAAGACCATCAGGGCGGTAGATAATGTGTGTAGAGTCAATCAGACGAGACACGGTGCCATATGTCGGATATGTTATGCTCAAACGGGGTTGCATAAAATTAACCCCTTCTGTACCGGCGACGTTTTTCAAATTATATTCTAGCTATATTTAGGGAATGTTGTGCAGTTTAAGAATCATCTGTGGTGGTAGAAATTGTTAAGTGAGATAGTTCGAAGGCTGTTGATGGAGGCCCTGTTGACAGTGAGTAACATCGTCTAATAGCAGTCTGAATAAAGTTAAAAGGACGTCGTCGGTACAGAAGGGGTTAACTCGCAGGGGGATACCGGTATTGGTTCTAAGTGACTGGGGTGTTTAGAGGCAGTCTACGGAGGTATTGACTGGGGTGTTTAGAGGCAGTCCACGGAGGTATTGACTGGGGTGTTTAGAGGCAGTCTACGGAGGTATTGACTGGGGTGTTTAGAGGCAGTCTACGGAGGTATTGACTGGGGTGTTTAGAGGCAGTCCACGGAGGTATTGACTGGGGTGTTTAGAGGCAGTCCACGGAGGTATTGACTGGGGTGTTTAGAGGCAGTCCACGGAGGTATTGACTGGGGTGTTTAGAGGCAGTTCACGGAGGTATTGACTGGGGTGTTTAGAGGCAGTCCACGGAGGTATTGACTGGGGTGTTTAGAGGCAGTCCACGGAGGTATTGACTGGGGTGTTTAGAGGCAGTCCACGGAGGTATTGACTGGGGTGGTTAGAGGCAGTCCACGGAGGTATTGACTGGGGTGTTTAGAGGCAGTCCACGGAGGTATTGACTGGGGTGTTTAGAGGCAGTCCACGGAGGTATTGACTGGGGTGTTTAGAGGCAGTCCACGGAGGTATTGACTGGGGTGTTTAGAGGCAGTCCACGGAGGTATTGACTGGGGTGTTTAGAGGCAGTCCACGGAGGTATTGACTGGGGTGTTTAGAGGCAGTCCACGGAGGTATTGACTGGGGTTGTTTAGAGGCAGTCCACGGAGGTATTGACTGGGGTGTTTAGAGGCAGTCCACGGAGGTATGACTGGGGTGTTTAGAGGCAGTCCACGGAGGTATTGACTGGGGTGTTTAGAGGCAGTCCACGGAGGTATTGACTGGGGTGTTTAGAGGCAGTCCACGGAGGTATTGACTGGGTGTTTAGAGGCAGTCCACGGAGGTATTGACTGGGGTGTTTAGAGGCAGTCCACGGAGGTATTGACTGGGGTGGTTAGAGGCAGTCCACGGAGGTATTGACTGGGTGTTTAGAGGCAGTCTACGGAGGTATTGACTGGGGTGGTTAGAGGCAGTCCACGGAGGTATTGACTGGGGTGTTTAGAGGCAGTCCACGGAGGTATTGACTGGGGTGTTTAGAGGCAGTCCACGGAGGTATGACTGGGGTGTTTAGAGGCAGTCCACGGAGGTATTGACTGGGTGTTTAGAGGCAGTCCACGGAGGTATTGACTGGGGTGTTTAGAGGCAGTCCACGGAGGTATTGACTGGGGTGTTTAGAGGCAGTCCACGGAGGTATTGACTGGGGTGTTTAGAGGCAATCCACGGAGGTATTGACTGGGGTGTTTAGAGGCAGTCCACGGAGGTATTGACTGGGGTGTTTAGAGGCAATCCACGGAGGTATTGACTGGGGTGTTTAGAGGCAGTCCACGGAGGTATTGACTGGGGTGTTTAGAGGCAGTCCACGGAGGTATTGACTGGGGTGTTTAGAGGCAGTCCACGGAGGTATTGACTGGGGTGTTTAGAGGCAATCCACGGAGGTATTGACTGGGGTGTTTAGAGGCAGTCCACGGAGGTATTGACTGGGGTGTTTAGAGGCAATCCACGGAGGTATTGACTGGGGTGTTTAGAGGCAGTCCACGGAGGTATTGACTGGGGTGTTTAGAGGCAGTCCACGGAGGTATTGACTGGGGTGGTTAGAGGCAGTCCACGGAGGTATTGACTGGGGTGTTTAGAGGCAGTCTACGGAGGTATTGACTGCGTAAATAGTTTACACACTCATTTGTTCGCGTTTAAAAGAAAATAATTTATTTCCAGATAAAAGAGAACACTTTAGTGTAGTTTGTGTTGTTCTATTCGAGTGAGGGAGACAAAAGGCAGAACTGCCTGTGACGAGTGCCTCCCCCAAGAGTGACAGGGTCAAAATCAAGGGACGTTCGAGCCAAAATGCCTGGACACACGGAGTTTGAAGCAATTTAAGTCATGGGTTGAGGGAAAGACTGATTCTGGGAGAGAGTTCCGTGGATCAGCTTTTGAATAGAAGAAATATTGAGAATAACGTTTCACTCTTAGGTTCGAGAGCTGCACAGAGTAGGGGTGGGATTGTGTTGCAAGACGGGTGCTACATGCTCCACGTGTAGTGTAAATAACTATACAACGAAATGTTATATAATGTGATATAACTGCTTTTGGTAGAATGTAATTATAAATCTAATTATACGAACTTTAATAATACCTTTGGCATTAGTGTGTGGATCCTGGCATGAACCTTATTGACAAGCCCGACACATGTACAGTACAGTACTTGGACAATATCTTAAAAACTCTCCTCTCTCTCTCTCTGTATATATTTTGTTTTCTTTTTTTCTATATTCCAACTACTCCCTCTCGGGCATAGGCTGAGAGCCTGTACATACCACCGCTCAACACGGTGAAGCCCGTGAGGTCTTGTTCCAGTCTGGGGAGTGAGACATGTGAAGCATCCATTCATGGCTCGAAGCAGCTCCATCTCTGAAGCGGCTGGTTGCTTCGTTCAAGTGCTTCACCGTCTCACCCTCCAGACTCAGACCCTCACTCTCAGAACGCCACCTATTGAGCAGTGAACTCACTAGGCATTGTCCCCCTGTAACATATTTTGAATATGGGAATATTCATACAGTGTTATTTAATCAGGGAACAATGAGGGTATTTTGTTGGCATTTCGGTGGGCTTTGTGGTAATGCACTGATACTAGGTACAGCACAAATTCAATCCCAATAATATCTTCCCATTGACATATCGGGATTTGAACCCGGGTCCATTGGATTACCAATCCAGTGGCATGACCACTCCACCACACCTCCCCTTATATATATATATATATATATATACAGTATACTGTATATATATATATTTTTTTCTCCATCAGTTACATATGTGCAGTATTAGGAGTATAAGTGGAGATCTCCCCTTAAGGCGTCATGCTACTGAGAGAGATTTACAATAAAATGTAAATTATAACATTATTTTGTCATAGTGCACCTACCTGGCCCCAAACACGAAAACGTGTTAATCACATGCATCATTCTCTTCTCTACAATCATATGTTTTAATTGCATATAATTTGCTTATCTATATCCTAGTCAATTTATCTACAATCATATATTTTAATTGCATATAATTTGCTTGTCTATATTCTAGTCCTACTGATCATAACACAATTCAACAGCACATAATTGCAATTCAACATGTCATTAAATAATCATTCCAGTAATACGCAAATGAAATACAGAAGTGTTTATTAGCATAAACACAGCAGCACTCGGCCCCATAAACACACACTCACATACAGGTACACACACACACACACACACACACACACACACACACACATATATATACACACCCACACACATATATATATATATACAGCAGCACTCGGCCCCATAAACACACACTCACATGCAGGTACACACACACACATATACACACACACACACACATAATATATATATATATACACACACACACACACACACACATCCACACACATATATATATACACAGCAGCACTCGGCCCCATATACACACACTCACATGCAGGTACACACACACACATATATACACACCCACACACACACCCACACACATATATATATATACACCCACACACACACACCCACACACACATATATATACACAGCAGCACTCGGCCCCATAAACACACACTCACATGCAGGTACACACACACACATATATACACACACACCCACCCACCCACACACATATATATATATACACACACACACACACACCCACACACATATATATATACAGCAGCACTCGGCCCCATAAACACACACTCACATGCAGGTACACACACACACATATATACATGCACACACACGCGCACACATACACGCACACTCACACACACACACACACACACACACACACACACACATATATATATACACACATTCGCTCTCTCTCTCTCTCTCTCACACACAGACACACACACTCTTTCTCCCTCTCATACAAACTTACACACATATATACACACAGACACACACACACAGACACTCACACACACAGACACACAGACACAGACACACACACTAAAACCCGTCTGCCATTCCCGTGATAATGTCTGTGGCTCCTGTGGACTGGTCGCGTGTGGAGTCTGCTACTATGTAATGCCACAGTGATAGTACAATTCAATATACCGCTAAGTGGTGTGGACTGCTTTAGACCGTGTTAAGGGAGCCCACCTTGTTTTTTTTCTATTTCTCTCCCTCTCTCTTTGGCTTGTATCCATTCGGCCCCATTCAGCCTACTGTGTTAAGACGTTTGCCCCTATCCAGGTGTCAACATTTTCCTGGCGAGCGGTAGCGAGCCAGCATAGATATATTTTTGTTTTGACAGCAAGCTAAATTTGTAAATTTTTCGATAGAAAAATGTCTCCGGCGAAGCTAGATTTCTCCATACAATGCTGGCTCGCTATCGCTCGCCAGGAAGATATCGACACCTGGATGGGGATAAACGTCTTAAAACAGTTGGCCGAATGGATACAAGCCAGGGAAAGAGAGAAAAGGAGAGAAATATATAAAAGCCGGTGACCCCCCTTAACCCTTTCACTACCAGGGGTATACTTTCAAAAGGTGTCAGGAGTCGGCCTTTGGGAGAAGTCAGACAAAGAGAAGTCGGCATTTAACCCCATCTGTATCGGCGACGTCTTTTATATACCAGTATATACCGATATATACAGGTATATATATTTTTTTTCTTTCTATATTCCAACTACTCCCTCTCGGGCATAGGCTGAGAGCCTGTACATTCAACTGTTATACATTGAACGGTGAAGCCCGTGAGGTTTCGTTCCACTCTAGGGAGTGAGACATGTGAAGCACTTTCAGATGCAACCAGCCCTGCAATGTTGCCCACTCTCGGTTCGAAGCAGCCCCATCTCTGGAGCTGCCTCGCCTTCGTGCTTCGCTGTCTCACCCCTAGACTCGGACCCTCACTCTCAAAACGCAAGCTATTGAGCAATTAACTCACTAGGCATTGTCCCCCTGTAGCATATTTTGAATATTGGAATATTCATAATGTGCTATTTAATCCGGGAACAATAAGGGTATTTGTTGGCGTTTCGGTAGGCTTTGTGGTAATGCACTGATACTAAGTACAGCACAAATTCCACCCCAATATTATCTTCCCATTGATACATCGGGATTCGAACCTGGGACCTTTGGATTACCAGTCCAGTGGCAAGGCCACTCCACCACACCTCCCCTATATTTAGACGAATGTATGCAGTTTAAGAAGGATCTGTGATCGTAAAAAGGGTTACGCGAGATAGTTCGAAGCTTGAATAGAATCATACACTATAGTCTATTCGCTGTAAATAGGCGAGAACTCATGACCTCTATCCTCTGTAACTCAAAAAGGGCTAGAGCAAATTGGCTGTAAATTTCCAAATCTATTCCTTGACTGACTCTTCCCAAATGGTAGACATATTACCTCGATTACTCTAGTCGTTTTTTAGTTACAGAGGTTAGAGTTAATGATTTCTCGCCTACTTACAACGAATAGACTATAGTAGCAAGTTCAAAGGACGGCACCGGTACTGAAAGGGTTAAGCCGACATCTAAGAGATATTGGTACTCTTGAATCCTGTCCATCCTCTTTTAAGGTGGGTCATCGGCTTATTTTTATCTTTCTCTCTTTTCCTCTCTTTCTTGTATGTTTGCATTAGTTTATTCAAGTGAATTGGGGTTTGTAGTTGATAATTAATGTTAAGAGCGGGGTGTTACTTAGTTACTGTCATGAAGAGACATAGTAGCTTCACATGTTTCCATTAACTATCGAAAAATACGTTGCTAAGGGATTCAATTTTCCGTCAGCTGAAATGCAACTCATTTGACTCACGTGACCCATCCCAATCACCAGTACAGGTAGACAACACTCACCTGGTGGGGAAGAGAAAAGGGTTAATTAGTTAGCTGTTACGTAAGTTAAGGGGGCCCACCTCGCCTTTTTTTCTCTCTCCCTCTCTCTTTGGCTTGTATCCATTCGGCCCCATTCAGCCTACTGTTTTAGATGTTTACCCCCATCCAGGTGTCAATATTTTCCTGGCGAGCGGTAGCGAGCCAGCATAGATATATATATATATATATATATATATATATATATATATATATATATATATATTTTACAGCAAGCTAGATTTGTACAATTTGTACAATGATGGCTCGCTATCGCTCACCAGGAAGAAATCGACACCTGGACTGGATAAACGTCTTAAAACAGTTGGCTGAATGGAGCCGAATGGATACAAGCCAGAGAAAGAGAAAAGGAGAGAAAGATAAACAAAACAGGTGACCCCCCCTTAATATGATTATAACACATTAATACTAAGACATATTAGTTGAACCAGGGTATCGAACCGGAGCAATTTGTTTGAAGACTTGAATGAATATGAGAAGGAATACAAGCTAATTTACATGAAATAGCTTTGCTTTGGCCATTTCATCACTTCCAAAGACATAATTTGAACTATAAACCATAATTTTATCTTCACATATACAATAAAGAGAAAGAGAAAAAAAAAATCCGCTTTCGTTTGATACCCCGATTTAACAAAAAAATCCGGTATTAATAAACAAATAAAATATAAATGGTAATAATAACACATATAATAGTAATAATAACAATATCATTAACCCGTTCAGTACCGATGCCGTCCTTATAGACCAGTCAAAGTAGGGCTGGACTTAGAACAAATTGCAATAGAAGGTTTTTTGGCTTTAACTTGTTTATTAGGTCCCTCTGATGAACATATAAAAAGTCTCCAACTTTTGGACACCGGGAAAGTGGTTAATTTGCATAAATTCAAGATGGCCGCCGTCCAAAGCTTCAATTTACAGATAACTTTTTTCTGGTTGCTCCTAGACCCTATAAATGTATTACAAACAACGTTTTTTGGCTTTAACTTGTTTATTAGGTCCCTCTGATGAACATATAAAAAGTCTCCAACTTTTGGACACCTGGAAAGTGGTAAATTTACAGCCAAAAAACCTTACAGCCAAAAAACCTTCTATTGCAATTTGTTCTAGGTCAAGCCCTACCTTTACTGCACATTATTGTCTATTACATTTTGCCTAGGCCTATACTAATCCCATCTCTCTCGAATTTAGAAAGCTTGACCCCATTTCAGCATCTGACAAGCTTGAAAATCTGGACATACTGTGGAAAACGTCATGGTTGCTTCGACCAAAACGACCAGGCTGGTCCGGCTTAATGCAGAGTGTGTGCCATGGACCACACCCAGGGAAATCATCCGTCCATTTCTTGCCCATGATTGACATGGACCCTACGGACATGAGTTGTATTTACTCAACACTTCACTTCGTTGCTGCGGAAAGCCATCGCCAGGGAACGACGCCAATGCTGACATTCGACCAACCGCTTTATTGGAAAGCGAAGACGATCATTGTTCATGAGAAGGAAGGAAGCGAACTGAAACCCATTGTTTTGAACCTTGGTGGCTTTCACTCTGTGATGAGCTTTTTGGGATGCATGGGCCATGTTATGGAAGCATCTGGGCTTAAGGAGGTTTTGGAACTTATATACGCTGAAAATGCTGTGACCCAAATGCTGAGTGGGAAAGCCTATGCACGAGCAATCAGAGGCCACTTCTTGGTTGACACAGCCTTGAGTTCGATTGTGTTAGGCAGGGCATACGGTGTCAACCTCTCAATGGTAGATGAGGAAAGTGACGCATGCAAGGACTTCCAGGAGGCTGCAGATCTTTTGGATAAGCTGTTGCGTGAAGACGTTTCACCGGATGAAGTCTGCAGTAAAGACGTTTTCAACAGAATTTCTGAAAAACTTAAAGCTGAGAAGAGCTCCTTAGCAGAGCATAAGATGGGAAAGCTATGGATTCAATACATGGACATGATTGACCTGCTGCGTCGCTTCCTGAGGGCACTGAGAATGGGCGATTTCCTACTGTACCTCGGAACACTCCAGGAGATGTTGCCGTACTTTGCAGCGTGTGGTCATAACAATTATGCCAAGTCAGCCCATGTGTACATTCAAGACATGATTGAACTTGAGCAGCTCAACCCAGACATGTTCTGTCAATTGAACTCCGGTCTATTTGTGATCCGCCGAAGTGATCGGCTGTGGGCAGGACTGCCAAGCGACTTGGTTATAGAGCAGGTTTTGATGCGCTCTTTGAAAACGAATGGTGGATTGACACGTGGTAGGGGCATGGAGGAAACGCAACGCCTGCGCTGGTTACTTGCTATGCCAGCCTGCGCTGAGGTGAGTGAAGTTATGCAAGAACTGACAGGGAAGCATTTCCACACCTCTGAGCAGCACAAAGAAATGACTGAAGCAAGGCGTGAACGAGATAGGAAGGACACAGAGAAGGTTCTCGCATTCTTCAAGGATTATGATCCATTTCAAGAATCAAATGAACTCAGGAATATTGCCAACGGTGTGACAGGACCAGCCTCGGCCAATCCTCATTTACTGTATGAGGTTGGTATGAACATTGTGCAGAAGATGGAAGGTAGCAATGCTTTTGACTTTTCATTTAGGAAGAAAGATCAAGTTGAGTCGTTGGGTGCAAAGGTTACAATCAGTGCTGAAAAGTACCAATCGACCACAGCTCCTTTTCCAGAGGCTCCTCATCTTTGCTAATAACAGGGACTTAGGTGTTGAAGAGGTCTTTGCGTATGAGTTGTCTAGCTACCCTACTGCTCTGTTCGATAAGTGGGGGAGGCTCAGGGAAGCCAATAAACCACAGCTAGGAGATGAGATAGCTGCTGTTGTTCCCAAGTCGTCATTGGAATCATTTGAGGAAGAAAGGACTGTGACCCATGTTCTGGATGGTGGTTCCTTATTGCAAAGGATTCCATGGAAGAAGGGTGACACATTTGAGGACATTGCAAGCATGTACATGAAGCATGTTTCCAAAAACTTTCTCAACCCGGTGGTTGTATTCGACGGTTATAAATCAGGACCTACTACCAAGGACATGACACACAATCGACGATCAAAAGGAGTCTTTGGTCAAAAGGTGATGTTCACTCCAACCATGCCCCTTCGGTCAAAAAAGGAAAACTTCTTGTCAAACTCGGACAATAAGCAAAACTTCATTGACTTATTGTGTGAAACATTCAAGGCAAATGGAATTGACTGTGTCAATGCGCCAGCAGATGCAGATGTCATGATTGCGAAGAAGGGAATTGAGCATGCAAGGGAAACCGTGACATATGTGATAGGTGAGGACACAGACTTGTTGGTGCTGTGGTGTCATTATGCGGAACGAGGGATGAATGATTTGTACTTCAAGTCGAGCAAGGAAGGTGGGAAATGTTGGCATATTAACTCAGTAGCAGAAGCTCTCGGTGAAAGCATCTGTCGTGTCCTGCCAGTTGTCCATGCACTCTGTGGATGTGACACAACCTCACGATTGTATGGTATTGGTAAAGGGGCTGCCTTGAGGAAAGTGAGGGAAGACAACGGTTTCTTGAAATGTATAGAAGCATTCTGTTGCCAAAGTGGAAGTAAAGACGCGATATCATCAGCTGGTGAAAAGGCCTTGGTTTATTTGTACGGGGGAAAAGGAAATGACACCCTTGACGGACTGCGAAAGACAAAGTTTTGCAACAAGGTGGCAAAAAGTTCAACTACCGTTGAAGTTCACAGCCTTCCCCCAACAACCGATGCAGCCAAATACCACTCGTTCCGAGTTTATTGTCAGGTCCAGGAATGGATGGGGAACTGTGTGGACCCCGAGAAATGGGGCTGGTGTCTGCGGAAGGGACAGCTTGAACCGAAGACGATGGATTCGCCAGTGGCTCCTGATTCACTACTGAAATTGGTCAGATGTCAGTGTAAGGGCAACTGTGACACTCAACGCTGTAGTTGCAAACGGAAGGAGCTTGAATGTTCCAGTGCATGTGGTCAATGTAAAGGACTCTGTCAAAATAGCAACTTTGATGCAAGCACCGATGATCCAAGTGAATACGAACTCCTATCATGAATTACATAATTGGCTCTGAATGACGTCATACTACGTCATGTTTTTTTTTTTTTTTTTTTTTTATAAAAAAGAGGGACAACAGGTCAAAAAACCCATACAAGCACAAAGTGCCTGTGTCACCCCTTGTGAAAGAGACAGTTCAGCCTGTCTGTAAGGTTTTTCGGCTGTAAATTAACCACTTTCCAGGTGTCCAAAAGTTGGAGACTTTTTATATGTTCATCAGAGGGACCTAATAAACAAGTTAAAGCCAAAAAACGTTGTTTGTAATACATTTATAGGGTCTAGGAGCAACCAGAAAAAAGTTATCTGTAAATTGAAGCTTTGGACGGCGGCCATCTTGAATTTATGCAAATTAACCACTTTCCCAGTGTCCAAAAGTTGGAGACTTTTTATATGTTCATCAGAGGGACCTAATAAACAAGTTAAAGCCAAAAAACCTTCTATTGCAATTTGTTCTAGGTCCAGTTAAATGATTGCTAGATTTACTGGACTATTATTACTGTACTCTGGCTACTGTTTCACGATATTATTCAGTTTAAAAAAGGCCTCTAGGCCTAGCAATTAACAGGCTTCTAACTACCAGTATCTAACTTACTCTGTCTAAATATATAATTATATAGAATAATATAAAAAAAGACATCTCCGATATATATATATATATACTAGCAGGGGTAACCGGCGTTGCCCGGGTTTAAATTTAATAATAATACTGTACCACCATAATCACCATCACTACTACTACCATAATCACCATCATCAATCACTACTACCACAATCATCACAATACTACTACTACCATAATCACCGGCCTCGACCTCCCTGTGCCTCATTAAACGGCGACCTCGATTTCGGCCGCTAAATGACCCCCGATTTTGGATCTGACCTTATCCGTACCCCTATTTTGGGGGGCTGCGAACAACTTTCGTTCCATACACCCTTTCGTTCGGAGGCCTCCTTCTGCCCCAACCGGCAATTTTTTTATTTATTTTTTTTCAATTTCGGCCTCGAAACGACCCCTGATCGTGGCCTCGCCCCCTCTATGACCTGACCCAGGTCAATTGACACCCACATGCAAAGTTTCAGCTCCCCAGGTCCAAAACTGCGGCCGCCAATGAAGAACACACAGACAGACAAACAGACACACGAACTGATTTAATAACATATATATATATATATATATGAATCAAGTTACTCACAGACATTAAGACAAATATTTAAAGGGTACGCATTTAACTCCTGAGTAAGACAGTGGTTTGTTTACAAGGCCCAGCTGGTGTTAGTGGCTGGGGTAGATAAAGCGGTTACCAATGAACGGAAACAAACGGAAATAGTGGGCAATAGATAACAGCCTCATCAAGTGGATAATAGAACATCCTTATCAGCTAGGTATAATTAATAATAATGTTAAGGCAATCAAAAATACGCACGAACACAAACAGGGAAACATGTCAGCCCCTAACCGCCAAATTTCTGACACACACATTAAACGATCATCACACTGACACACACACATGTAAACGATCACTATACTGACACACACACATGTAAACGATCACTATACTGACACACACACACATGTAAACGATCACTATACTAACACACACACACATGTAAACGATCACTATACTGACACACACACACATGTAAACGATCACTATACTGACACACACACACATGTAAACGATCACTATACTGACACACACACATGTAAACGATCACTATACTGACACACACACACATGTAAACGATCACTATACTGACACACACACACATATAAACAATCACTATACTGACACACACACACATGTAAACGATCACTATACTGACACACACACACACATGTAAACGATCACTATACTGACACACACACATGTAAACGATCACTATACTGACACACACACATGTAAACGATCACTATACTGACACACACACACATGTAAACGATCACTATACTGACACACACACATGTAAACGATCACTATACTGACACACACACATGTAAACGATCACTATACTGACACACACACACATGTAAACGATCACTATACTGACACACACACACATGTAAACGATCACTATACTGACACACACACACATGTAAACGATCACTATACTGACACACACACACATGTAAACGATCACTATACTGACACACACACACATGTAAACGATTACTATACTGACACACACACATGTAAACGATCACTATACTGACACACACACACATGTAAACGATCACTATACTGACACACACACATGTAAACGATCACTATACTGACACACACACACATGTAAACGATCACTATACTGACACACACACATGTAAACGATCACTATACTGACACACACACATGTAAACGATCACTATACTGACACACACACACATGTAAACGATCACTATACTGACACACACACATGTAAACGATCACTATACTGACACACACACACATGTAAACGATCACTATACTGACACACACACACATGTAAACGATCACTATACTGACACACACACACATGTAAACGATCACCACATTGACACACACATATTAAACGACCACATCACCACATTGACACACGCATATTAAACGACCACATCACCACATTGACACACATATTAAACGACCACATCATCACATTGACACACACATATTAAACGCCCACATCATCACATTGACACACACATGTAAACCATTACCACTTTGACACACACATATTAAACGACCACATCATCACCCAGACACACACATGTAAACGATCACATCTTTGACACACACACATGTAAACGATCACTACACTGACACACACACATTAAACGACTACATCATCACACCGGGTGGATGGGACTCGTTATCCTTGGTCGGCAACCAATCTAGGGGAGACAACCTTATACAAATCCGGGTGGATGGGACTCGTCAGCCTTGGTCGGCAACCTGTCTAGGGTAATAAACCTGATACAAATCGGTACTGCTTACATAAGGATGAAGCAGGTTAGTGATGGACTAGCCGAACACCACTGTAGAAAAATAGTGATATAAAGATGCATAGAGGGCCTCGGGCTCGGACGGGTCCTAAATTGAGTGGTCAATCCTGTAAGTCCTTCAGTAAACTGGCATGGGTTGTCCCTCTTATAGGGAATAGGTCCACTTGGGGGCCTTCTGTGTATGGCCACCCTTATTAAGGGGAGTAAGGCGTCCGGTAATTGATAGATAGATATATCACACTGACACACACACATATTAAACGACATCATCACACTGACACACACATGTAAACGATCACCACACTGACACACACATATTACACGACCACATCACCACACTGACACACACACATGTAAACGATCACCACACTGACACACACACATGTAAACGATCACCACACTGACACACACACATGTAAACGATCACCACACTGACACACACATGTAAACGATCACCACACTGACACACACATATTACACGACCACATCACCACACTGACACACACACATGTAAACGATCACCACACTGACACACACACATGTAAACGATCACCACACTGACACACACACATGTAAACGATCACCACACTGACACACACACATGTAAACGATCACCACACTGACACACACATGTAAACAATCACCACACTGACACACACATATTACACGACCACATCACCACACTGACACACACATGTAAACGATCACCACACTGACACACACACATGTAAACGATCACCACACTGACACACACACATGTAAACGATCACCACACTGACACACACACATGTACACGATCACCACACTGACACACACATGTAAACGTTCACCACACTGACACACACACATGTAAACGATCACCACACTGACACACACACGTAAACGATCACCACACTGACACACACACATGTAAACGATCACCACATTGACACACACACATGTAAAGGATCACCACACTAACACACACATGTAAACGACCACCACACTGACACACACATGTAAACAATCACCACACTGACACACACATGTAAACGATCACCACACTGACACACACATGTAAACGATCACCACACTGACACACACATGTAAACGACCACCACACTGACACACACACACATGTAAACGATCACCACACTGACACACATGTAAACGATCACCACACTGACACACACACACATGTAAACAATCATCACACTGACACACACATGTAAACGATCACCACACTGACACACAAATACATTTAACGATCACCACACTGACACACACATATAAACGATCACCACACTGACACACAAATACATTTAACGATCACCACACTGACACACACATATTAAACGATTACCACACTGACACACACATGTAAACGATCTCCACACTGACATACACATGTCAACGATCACCACACTGACACACACATATTAAACGATCACCACACTGACACACACATATTAAACGATCACCACACTGACACACACATATTAAACGATCACCACACTGACACACACATGTAAACGATCACCACACTGACACACACATGTAAACGATCACCACACTGACACACACATACATTTAACGATCACCTGTCAAATCCAATAATTCCCAGCTTTGTAATTTAACCAACCTTGCTTTCATTTTTACTTAGACTTAAGGGGGGTCACCTGCTTTTTTCTCATTCTCTCCTTTTATCTTTCTCTGACTTGTATCCATTCAGCCAACTGTTTAAAGACGTTTATCCCCATCCAGGTGTCGATTTCTTCCTGGCGAGCGATAGCGAGCCAACATTGAATAGAGAAATCCGGCTTCCCCGGAAAAAAAAATTCTATTGAAAAATGTACAAATTTAGCTTGCTGTAAACAAAAAAATATATGAGCTGGCTCGCTACCGCTCGCCAGGAAAATATGAACACCTGTATGGGGGTAAACGTCTTAAAACAGTAGGCTGAATGGGGCCGAATCGATACAAGCCAAAGAGAGAGGGAGAGAAAGGGAGAAACAAACGAGGTGGGCCCCCTTAACACACACTTGTTATTGGGTACAACTCTTTCGAAAGGAGAGTTTTCTTTGAGGCCCCGTGGAGGTGAACATTCCAACACACACGCACAGACACACACACTCACACATACACGCACAACCAGGAGTATATTTGAGACCAAGATTTTGTATACACCCGCCCAGACATATCTCACTAACATACATACATACATACATACTGTACATACATACATACACACATACATACATACATACATACATACATACATACATACATACATACATACACAAACACACAGACACACACACACTCACACATACACGCACAGTCAGGAGTACATTTGAGACCTTGGTTTTTTATACACCCGCCCAGACATATCTCACTAACATACATACATACATACATACATACATACATACATACATACACACACACACACACACACACAGACACACACACATATAGCGACGGCCATAGCGACGGAGAGAATTGTATCGTGGTTCCTCCCTAACCAAGCTGCTATCAGCCTGTGTTAGCCTACACATCTTCTCACCAATACAAAGTGCATCTGCGTATGTACAGGACTTGGTGGGAAGCCAGGCACCTCACGGTCGCCAAAGGTCGCATGAGACCTCGTAGTTAAGGTAGAATAAGTATAGGTTTAAGAAAAACTCTGTAGATTTTCAGCCTCAGGGCTGCAATGAACAATAAAACTGACAATTAATATTATTTATTATTACATACACACAACACACAGACACACAGAGAGACACACACACACACACAGACAGACACACACACACACACACACACAACACACACACACAGAGACACAGACACACACACACAGACACAGACACACACACACACCTACACTATGTACCGATACTAGTAAAATACACGTTCATAGAAATACAAAATAAACCTCTGCCAAAGTGTATATTATCAATTGTATTTTCTGAATACATTACCTCCTTGCCAGACTGAAGCCTACACTGAATACATTACCTCCTTGCCAGACTGCAGCCTACACTGAATACATTACCTCCTTGCCAGACTGCAGCCTACACTGAATACATTACCTCCTTGCCAGACTGCAGCCTACACTGAATCACCCTGAACCGTAACATGCACAGACGGACACACACCAAATCGAATGCATGCTAACCCATCTTGCAAGGTATAATCTGCTAACATTCTTATGATGGAGTGGAATGGAAAGGCGTAGAAAGTAGGTTAATATGGGGGGAGAGAGAGAGAGAGAGAGAGAGAGAGAGAGAGAGAGAGAGAGAGAGAGAGAGGGCGCGTCTTAAACATACTGTACACTAAAGTTATAATACAGTATGATTGCAGATAATACGTTTGTCAACAATACATACAAATATCTCTCTCTCTCTCTCTCTCTCTCTCTCTCTCTCTCTCTCTCTCTCTCCTATTAACCTACTGTGTACGCCTTCCATTCCATTATACAAATGTTAACAAGTGTATTTACCTAATTGTATTTACCTAATTGTATTTACCTAATTGTATTTACCTAATTGTATTTACCTAATTGTAGTATACAGGAGTTGAGCTTTTTAGGCTCGTATTGTCCCGCTTCCCGAGTTACAATTATCTAACTTTGCCTTAAACATAAAAAAAGTAAAAACAAAAATGTGTGTGTGTGTGTGTGAGTGTGTGAGTGAGTGTGTGAGTGTGTGCTGTAGGTATGTGTGTGTGCGTGTGTTTTTCCGGTAACTTCCATCATGTTCTCTTTACACAGCGACAGAAGGCTTTTCATCAGCCCTGATTGACGTAGCATGCGTGTGTCTGATCATAAATGTAATACCGGTGTTGCTCAGGTTTCAATATCATGTTTGGTTTGATTCATTTGCCTAAAACCCTTCAATCATTTATGGTTGTATATGCAGTGAATATAAACACCGTATGATTTGATAAGTTATTTAAGGGAAGATTTCCACTTGAGGGATTTTTTTCTGGACCCCTTTCTCCCTCATGTTTAGCCCCATTGCTTTTGAGATTTTAAGACGTTCGCCCTAGTAGTTTGGGCATTTTAAGACATTTTGCCCAATTTCTGTCAATTTTAAGATCTTTCGTGCCATTAAGGTGTCGATTTTTTCCTGGCGAGCGATAGCGAGCCTATAATTTAAGAGCAACCGGCCTCTGGCCGGGAAATTTTTCTACCGAAAAATGTACACATTTATCTTGAAAGGGGGTCTAGGGGGTGTAATTTTAAGCTTGATGGAAACGTAGGGAACGAACTAAATACCTCCCCTAAATACCTCCCCTTAATACCTCCCCTTAAACATGTATATACAACTTTGATTAAACAAACGCGTCCTACAGGTAGCGCCAACCAACTTGACAATTTTCTTGACCCGTTAACTTCTCTTAACTTAAGGGAGGTGACCTGTTTTTGTTCTGTCCTTTTCTATCTTTCTCTGGTTTGTATCCATTTGGCCCCATTCAGCTTACTGTTTTTCAGACGTTTATCCCCATCCAGGTGTCAATTTTTTACTGGTGAGCGGTAGCGAGCCAGCATATTTTTTATTTGTGTTTGACAGCAGGCTAAATTTGTAAATTTTTCGATAGAAAAATGTCTCCGGCGAAGCCGAATTTCTTCATATAATGCTGGCTCGCTATCGCTCGCCAGGAAAAAATCGACACCTAGATGGGGATAAACGTCTTAAAATAGTTGGTTGAATGGGGCCGAATGGATACAAGCCAGAGAAAGAGAGAAAAGGACAGAAATAAAACAAAATCAGGTCACCCCCCCTTAAAATGAATGAAAGCAATCGAGCTGACACCAGGAAATAGGTGTGGATATTAACAGCCAGTTTGCTCTAGGCCCTTTTGAGTTATGAGAAGGTAAGGAGTCAAGAAAATTGTCAAGTTGTTTGGCGCTACCTACTGTATAGTTCGTATTGTAGTCTTAAAGGTTCAATAACTTGTAATGCTTAATAAGTTAATTCTGTATATAAAAACTATATTAACAGGAAATAATTAAAATAACTATGTAATTACATGAAAATAGATACATAACTATATACCAGATCATTATAACACACACAATATATATATATATATATACAGTATATATATATATACGCCACCTATTGCTAATCATAAAGGTCAACCCATATAGCCTAAATATAGTATATGTATAAAATATGTATAAAATATGGAAACCACCCCAAACCTGATACTGCAATTTGCACTAACGATGTGTGCAATTATATGAGCTATAATTATTAGTCATAAAAAACACGATAATTGGCATCAGGTGGTCTTTGCTCCTCCCATCCCAAAGGACTCGGAATAGGACACGGGGAAAATAATGGTAATAATAGTTGCATGTGCTTTGATATCGAGCGTCTGTGAGTTTATCGTATAATGTTTTTTTTTTTTTTTTTTTTTTTTTTTTTTTTTTTTTTTTACGTCAAGTGCTTTTAATATTTGTTAGTACGTTCATTTTGACAACCTTGAATTCCATAACTGTGCACGCGTTATGTAAAAATCCGTATTAAGGCGGCAGGGGCCGTTTTTGGGGGCTATTAATTCCTTTATTCATTTATTTTTTAGTTTCCTCGCTAGACCTACATCAAGCTTAGAAATACACCCCCTAGACCCCCCTTCAAGATAAATTTGTATATTTTTCGGTAGAAAAATGTCCCGGCCGAAGGCCAGTTTCTCAACTACAGGCTCGCTATCGCTCGCCAGGAAAAAATCGACACCTTAATGGCACGAAGGGTCTTAATATTAACAAAGAAATCTGGCAAAAGGTCTTAAAATCGACAAACTAATGTTAGGAACATCTTAAAATCTCAAAACTAATATGCTAAACACGAGGGAGAAGGAGGTCCATAAAAAGCGACTAGTACCCGCTTGAGCTCTGTAATTTCACGTCAGTCACCCTCCGGTAGTCACTCCAATAACACGTAAGTTATATCATAATATTGTATTATTTTATTATTTTATTATACAATAGTATTCTGGTGTTTATGTAGATGTAGTTTATAATAATGTATTACTGTTTAATAAGTTTAAAGATCCTCCCATTGTTCGTAACATAGATTATTAGGTTTATTTATATTTAGCATCGTATGTCAAGCCTGAGGATGGATGTGAGATACGGCCGAAAATGGGCACAATAAAGTAACATGTACAGTTACACGGTTTTGGCTCTTGGCCTTACTTTTGTATCTGTCTATCTATCTAGCTATCTATCTATCTATCTATCTATCTATCTATATATATACAAATACTATCTATCTATCTATCTCTATATAATATACAAATACTATCTATTTATCTATCTATCTATATATATACAAATACTATCTATCTATCTATCTATATAATACACAAAGACTATCTATTTATCTATCTATCTATATATATACAAATACTATCTATTCTATCTCTATATATATAGACATCTATCTATCTATCTATCTATATATATACAAATACTATCTATCTATCTATCTCTATATATATACAAATACTATCTATCTATCTATCTATCTATCTAGCTCTATATATATACAAATACTATCTATCTATCTATCTATCTATATATACAAATACTATCTATCTATCTATCTATCTATCTCTATATATACACAAATACTATCTATCTATCTATCTATCTATATATATACAAATACTATCTATCTATCTATCTATATATCTATATATACAAATGCTATCTATCTATCTATCTATCTCTATATATATACAAATACTATCAATCTATCTATCTATCTCTATATATATATACAAATACTATCTCTCTATCTCTCTATCTCTATATATATACAAATACTATCTATCTATCTCTCTATCTCTATATATATACAAATACTATCTATCTATCTCTCTCTCTACATATATATACAAATACTATCTATCTATCTATCTCTATATATATATACAAATACTATCTATATATCTATCTATCCATCTCTATATAATTATATACAAATACTATCTATCTATCTATCTATCTCTCTATATATACAAATATTATCTATCTATCTATCTCTATATATATACAAATACTATCTATCTATCTATCTACCTCTATATATATACAAATACTATCTATCTCTCTCTCTCTACATATATATATATATACAAATACTATCTATCTAGCTATCTATCTATCTATCTATATATACAAATACTATCTATCTATCTCTATATATATATATACACATACTATAAATCTATCTATCTATCTATCTCTATATATGTACAAATACTATCTATCTATCTATGTATCTATAAAAATACTATCTATCTATCTATGTATCTATAAAAATACTATCTATCTATCTATGTATCTTATATACAAATACTATCTATCTATCTCTATATAATTATATACAAATACTATCTATCTATCTATCTATCTCTATATTATACAAATATTATCTATCTATCTATCTATCTCTCTATATATACAAATAATATATATCTATCTATCTACCTCTATATATATATATACAAATACTATCTATCTATCTATCTCTATATATATACAAATACTATATATCTATCTCTATATAATTATATACAAATACTATCTATCTATCTATCTATCTCTATATATATACAAATACTATACATCTATCTATCTATCTATATATATATATACAAATACTATCTATCTATCTATCTATCTCTATATATATACATATATTATCTATCTATCTATCTATCTCTATATATATACAAATACTATCTATCTCTCTCTCTCTACATATATATATATACAAATACTATCTATCTATCTATCTATATATATATACAAATACTATATCTATCTATCTATCTCTCTATATATACACATACTATCAATCTATCTATCTATCTCTATATATATACAAATACTATATATCTATCTATCTATCTCTATATATATACAAATACTATATATCTATCAATCTATCTCTATATATATACAAATACTATATATCTATCTCTCTCTCTACATATATATATATATATATATATATATATACACAAATACCAATACTACAACATATAAATCCTCCACTACCATTATACTGTCAAAGAAACTCGAATACCAAACTTAACAAATAGCTCCCCCCCCTCCCCCCCCCCCCCCCCCAAGACAATGGTACAATAGAATCCATTACCAGACACGATACATGTTTATAATACCCTGTGGATTATACCGTACCAATGATTTCCTATCCTTCAACGAGTCAACCCCCTTCCACACCTAAAGCCTAGAGACCCTACAGTAACGAGAGATCGCCCAAACTCCGCCATCTTGGTACCCTACAGTAACGACAGATCGGCCAACCTCCGCCATATTGGTGCCTTATGTGTCATTAGCTTCTCTCTACCATCAAATAATTCCATACCCATGTTACTAATTAATTATCAACCAATCTATCTATCTATATATATATATATATATATATATATATATCGGTATCTATCTATATATCAATCAATCAATCAATCAATCTATCTATCTATCTATCTATATATCAATCAATCAATCAATATATCTATCTATAGTCCATTCATTGTAGGTAGGCCAGAAATCCTGACCTCTAACTTCTGTAACTCAGATAAGGCTCGCACAAGTAGGCTGTAAAATTGTTATACCCTTTCCCTGGCTAACTCTTCCCAATTAATGGACTATAATAATGTGCGTGTATATATATATAAATTATGTACCAGTACTGCCGAATGTTTGTTATGGGTATGGAAGTATTTCATGGTGGAGATATGCTAATGACACTAATATGACGGAAATGATTAATAAGCATCGATGACTTTACTATATTGCAGCTAAGTTACTTACACGATGATATTAATTATAACAATGGTTATAAGCAACGCAAGAGAGGGAGCACCAAACGAAATGTTGGCAGTTTTTGTTGCACATATTGTGATTGTAATGTAATTATCCACAGAATAACTAGACATTACTTGAATGAATCACACACGGAGCCACAATACTCTGTAGCACATTACCCTCTATTTACAAACAAGAAAAAACAATAGAAGAACAAGAAAAAGAAGAAAAAGAAAAAAAGAAACAAGAAACAAGAAGAAAAAAGAAGAGGAAAAAAAGAAAAGAAAAACAAAAAACAAAATAAGAAGACAAAAAAGAAAAACTAACAAATTAACAAAAAACAACAATACCAACGTTCCACTACTATCCCCACTGACATAATATTAGTTGTCCCTAGCCTGTTTAATAAAGGTCCTGCCCCCTTGCCGGCGACCCCCTAAGCCTGTCAATCAACGTCAATCCTTCCCCCCCACCCCCTCCCCCCACTCTCTTCCCTAGCCTCGGAGGTGATAATCTACACACAGACAGACTCATAACCTACACCCCTTCATAGCACACCAAATGAACTGGAAAAGAGAGAGAGAGAGAGAGAGAGAGAGAGAGAGAGAGATAACCTACACCCCTTCATAGAACACCAAATGAACTGAGAGAGATGAGGAGATGAGAGAGAGAGAGAGAGAGAGAGAGAGAGAGAGAGAGAGAGAGAGAGAGAGAGAGAGAGAGAGAGAGAGAGAGAGAGAGAGAACCTACACCCCTTCATAGCACACCAAATGAACTGGAAGAGAGAGAGAGAGAGAGAGAGAGAGAGAGAACCTACACCCCTTCATAGAACACCAAATGAACTGAGAGAGAGAGAGAGAGAGAGCATGAGAGAGAGAGAGAGAGAGAGAGAGAGAATGAGAGAGAGAGAGAGAATGAGAGAGAGAGAGAGAATGAGAGAGAGAGTACATTAGCCGGATAGGGGTGAAAGATAGCCGTGATCTCGGAGTGAAAGGGAGTATACTGTATATGTTACAGGGAATCTGTAGTAACCAGGGATTTCACAAAAACCCTGGAGAAATCGTGAAATAAAATCAGATATATAATTAGAATTTTATATATTTAAGCTTTCAAGTTGCATATTATATTAATATTTGCTGTAAATATTAGGTTACGTTACATTTAATCCTTTCACGCATATAACGCGATTTTGAGCCTATTGGGGATACTTTAAAGCCTTTGTTACCATCAGGTTTTATTTAGAAACCTTTAGTGTAGTTACTTCAACCTCTGCAGTTGTCTTTGAGTTAGCTGTGGGCAGAAAACTAATTTTGGAGAGGTAATTATAAGAGTGAGAGAACTCTATTTCTTATTGCTAATCTGGCAACCTCTGCGTCATAAATGCGTGAAAGGGTTAATCAAGATATATATATATATATATATATATATATATATATATATATATATATATATATACAGTATATATATAGTATATGTCACTTGCTACCATAGAAACTATAAATGTAGTATTGGTGACACAGTAGACCAGATAGGGGAAGTTAATGAGATGTGAGAGAGTGTAATAAATTATCTGTATGTTCCAGATAGGGGGAAACTTAGTCTGTGGCCTGGGACTCGGGGTAGTATGTATGTATGCATGCATGTATGTATGTATGTATGTATGTATATATGTATGTATGTATGTATGTATGTATGTATTGTCACGGACCTATAGGCTCTGACTGTACGGGTTCACTTCCACCCTTCAAACGCATCAACCAGTCTGAGATCGGGGTCGGGGCTTCAAGCAACCAAACCAACAGAGGCCCGAAACTTCGCATCCCAATATCCTTCTTACTTCTATCCCTCTCATTTTGATCGAGCAGAGTTTCGAAGTCTCCCTCAATAAATATGTAATTCAAATTAAAGTTCAATGCTATCTCTGCTCCTGAACACCAGGGGGTGGAAGTTTCTTTTCTGGTCACATTAAATCTACCGTAGTCAATGACGGGACGGGAATAATGAGTGGGGTCAGTGTTATCTTAGGCTTTCTCGGTGCAACGTTCTCGGGAATATCGCTTCCAGAAAGCGTTGTTTTAAAACTCCAGGAACTACCCCCCTTCGGTTTGACTACGGGAGATATCGTGACTATAACTTATATTTTGATTTTCTTTTTTGTTTTCATTTTGTATAAATTAAATATTTTGCATTAATATTAATTACCATTGTATTTGTTTTATTTTGTTTTATAACTTTAAATTATAATTATATAATACCTAATGGTTTTGTTATATTACTTAAATTTGATTTTATTATATTAACAAAAATTGTGTATTCTTTTCTTCTCCATATATATTTATACCCTAATGATTAAATGAAGTGAGGAAGATTAACCCTATATAATATCCAGAAGACTACTTTGAAGTCTGATTAAAATACGAGAACAAATCTTAAATTAAAATATCATCTTAGTAATAAATATTAAAATACGAGAACTACTCTTTAAAGAGACTTTACCTTAATACAAGTACTAAATTAATAAAAGTACTTATCCATACTGAACACCCTTAAACTAAAGTTCAGTCTTTGTGTTCAACCTAAAGGTCACCCTCTAGACTCCTTCGGGGCCAAATCTTTAACTAAGCTAGTTCCACTAGTATCTCCAAACTTTGGGTTGTAACAGTATGTATGTATGTATGTATGTATGTATGTATGTATGTATGTATGCCCATTCCCCACTTTTCCTATTTCATTTTTTTATTTTTGTTTTTTTTATTTTTTTATTTATTTATTTATTTATTTATTTATTTTTGGGAGGTGGTAGCCGACTCAAGACAGAGCCCGTAGAATCAACATTTCATACATAATACAAGGAACAGAACTTAGCCTATGCAGGCAACTGTACATTAGCCAGTATACAAAATAATTGATATACAAAATGTATTAACCAGTAGCCTACATACGGTACCGTTCAGTACAGCCGTAGCCATTTATGTTAACTATAATATTCAAAGCTATCTCGGGCTGAATTTAATCTCCTTTAAGGGGGGATGGGCGTATTGTTTTGCTCAAGGGGGATGGGCGTATTGTTTTGCTCAAGGGGGATGGGCGTATTGTTTTGCTCAAGGGGGATGGGCGTATTGTTTTGCTCAAGGGGGATGGGCGTATTGTTTTGCTCAAGGGGGATGGGGTATTGTTGCTCAGGTGGGATGGGCGTATTGTTTTGCTCAAGGGGGATGGGCGTATTGTTTTGCTCAAGGGGGATGGGCGTATTGTTTTGCTCAAGGGGGATGGGCGTATTGTTTTGCTCAAGGGGGATGGGCGTATTGTTGCTCAAGTGGGATGGGCGTATTGTTTTGCTCAAGTGGGATGGGCGTATTGTTGCTCAAGTGGGATGGGCGTATTGTTTTGCTCAAGGGGGATGGGCGTATTGTTTTGCTCAAGGGGGATGGGCGTATTGTTTTGCTCAAGGGGGATGGGCGTATTGTTTTGCTCAAAGGGGATGGGCGTATTGTTTTGCTCAAGGGGGATGGGCGTATTGTTTTGCTCAAGGGGGATGGGCGTATTGTTTTACTCAAGGGGGATGGGCGTATTGTTTTGCTCAAGGGGGATGGGCGTATTGTTTTACTCAAGGGGGATGGGCGTATTGTTTTGCTCAAGGGGGATGGGCGTATTGTTTTGCTCAAGGGGGATGGGCGTATTGTTTTGCACAATGGGGATGGGCGTATTGTTTTGCTCAAGGGGGATGGGCGTATTGTTTTGCTCAAGGGGGATGGGCGTATTGTTTTGCTCAAGGGGGATGGGCGTATTGTTTTGCTCAAGGGGGATGGGCGTATTGTTTTGCTCATTTATGTATCTGTTTATTATTGTTTTAGTTTCCTCCTTAGATCTGCATCAAGCTTTAAAAAAAAAAAAAAAAAAATACTGGCCATGACCCTCCTTCAAGATAGATTTGTACATTTTTCGGTAGAAAAATGTCCCGGCCGACTAGAAGGCATGGAAAAGAGAAAAGGGAGGGGAAAGGAGCAGCGTAATGAGGGGAGGGGTGGGGGGAGGAGAGGAGGGGGAAGTTTGAGTGAGAATTATGCCGTGACTGAGAGAGGGGAGGAAATCGGTTGTCAGTCATGAGGGGGAGGGTGGGGCTGCAAATGACTCCACATGACGCGATGGCTAGAACACAAGGGATTAAGAGCGAATAGGTTATATAATTGAAAAAGGTATATCGGTACATACAACACACATATATACTACACACACACACACACGCACACACAAAACCACAGCAACAACATACACAGCATCACAACAACACACACACACACACTTAATCACAACACATATAATAACAACAACAAAACATCACACACACACTCACACACACACAGCCCGTAGCCTAGTAGGTAGAGCTCTCGTCTCACACACGAGGGGTCGGGGGTTCAATCCCCCGCCGGGCGGAGACAAATTGGGCTTGTCTCCTTTCATGTGTTAGCCTCAGTTCACCTAGCTGTAAATAGGTACCTGGAATAAGTGGACGACGTTGTGACGTCCCATCTGGGGTTGGCAAAAATGGTACAAGGCGAGATGGGTATCATATGGTTCACCTAAGCTGATGGCTACCTAAGCCTTCGGGCGAGACGGTACCGTCTATAGTGAGAATGGTACCATACAGATCCACCCTAAGCCTTCGTTTCCGATGTCGCCAATTGGCTAAAATACAGACTACACACACATCCACAGCCATTCCAACGATACATATAACACCTACACATATAGGAGGCGGGAAATAACGAGCATGCTCACTCCCGCAATACAACTAGAGTAAGTACAACTAGAGTAAACACACACACACACACACACACACAACATACACAGCATCACAACAACACACACACACACACTTAATCACAACACACATAATAACAACAACAAAACATTACACACACACACACACACACACACAACCACAGCAACAACATACACACCATCACAACAACACACACACACACACTTAATCACAACACACATAATAACAACAACAAAACATCACACACACACACACACACATTATAGGGGAAAAAAGGGTCGTGTAATAACGGCTTTATAAATCATGCCGCCAATCACCAGAACACACACACACAGCAAGGGTTTCGTAGAAGGAGAGTAATAGGATGCAAATGGGATAGTGGGGAGAGGGAGAGAGAGAACTAGGTAGGGATGGAAGAGGAATTATAGAAACTTGTCAGGAATGTTTGGTGTGTGTGTGTGTGTAAGAGAGAGAGAGAGAGAGAGAGAGAGAGAGAGAGAGAGAGAGAGAGAGAGAGAGAGAGAGAGAGAGAAAGCGAGAGAGAGAGAGAGAGAGAGAGAGAGAGAGAGAGAGAGAGAGAGAGAGAGTATATATTCAAACAATAAGAATGTTGGCAGGCAGTAATGTGTAACAGGCAATGTTGGAAATAGCACATACTGTAGGCCTATACATTTATCTTGCTATTTTAATGTGTGTTACAGTGATAGGAATGTCACAATTGCTCATATAATATATGCATTGTGCAGGTGCTAAAGCTGAATTTCATGCCATTAGTTACCATAAATTCCTTACCGGTTTAATATGTACGACTCAACATAAATGAGAGAGAGAGAGCGAGAGCGAGAGCGAGAGAGAGAGAGAGAGAGAGAGAGCGAGCGAGCGAGCGAGCGAGAGAGAGAGAGAGAGAGAGAGAGAGAGCGAGAGAGAGAGAGAGAGAGAGAGAGAGAGAGAGAGAGAGAGTGAGAGAGAGAGAGAGCGAGAGAGAGAGAGCGAGAGAGAGAGAGAGAGCGAGAGAGAGAGAGAGCGAGAGAGAGAGAGCGAGAGAGCGAGAGCGAGAGAGCGAGAGCGAAAGAGCGAGAGAGCGAGAGAGAGAGAGATATATTTGATCATTTATGTATAGCTTTATCATTTTTCTAGCTTCCTCCTTAGACCTTCTTCAAACTAAAACCAAAAACATCCATTAGATCCCTCTTCTAGATTAATTTGTACATTATTCGGTACATAAAGCTGGTTCTTCCAAAATTACAGGCTCACTATCATTCGCCAGGAAACATATCGACACCTAAATAGCACGAAATGTCTTAATATTGACAAAGAAATGAGGCGAAAGGTCATAAAATCTGAAAACTAATGGGGCAAACATCTTAAAATCTGAAAACTAATGGGGCTTAACATGAAGGGGAAGGGGATATAAAAAAAAACGGCCAACGGAGATTTCCACTTGAGGGATTTTTTCTTGACTCCTTTCTCCCTCATGTTTAACCCCATTGCTTTTCTAATTTTAAGACGTTCGCCCCATTATTTTGACGATTTTAAGAACTTTCGACCCATTTCTGTCAATGTTAACACCTTTCGTGCCATTTAGGTGTCGATTTTATCCTGGCGAGCGATAGCGAGACTGTAATATAAGAGGAACCGGCTTTCAGCGGGGACATTTTTCTACCGAAAAATGTACAAATTTATCTTGAAAGGGGGTCAAGGGGGTGAAATTTTAAGATTGCTGGAGGAGTAGAAAACAAACTAAAAACCTCCCCTTAAGGGTTAGGAGGGAGGGAGGGGGGTACCTAAAGAGATAGATTGAGAGTCAGGACAGGGCTAGGGTACCAGGTGGGCTAGGAGGCTGTGAGTGGAGGCATAAAGGAGACTGACTTATACAGGAGGGAGGGGAGGGGGGGGGGGGGTACCTAAAGAGATAGATTGAGAGTCAGGACAGGGCTAGGGTACCAGGTGGGCTAGGAGGCTGTGAGTGGAGCATAAAGGAGACTGACTTACAGGAGGAGGGGAGGGGGGTACCTAAAGAGATAGATTGAGTCAGGACAGGGCTAGGGTACCAGGTGGGCTAGGAGGCTGTGAGTGGAGGCATGAAGGAGACTGACTTACAGGAGGAGGGGAGGGGGGTACCTAAAGAGATAGATTGAGTCAGGACAGGGCTAGGGTACCAGGTGGGCTAGGAGGCTGTGAGTGGAGGCATAAAGGAGACTGACTTATACAGGAGGAGGGGAGGGGTCTCAGTCAGAGGCCCTCCTCCTCCTCCTCAATACACCAGGAAGAGAGCAGGAGGAAGGGGAGGGGGTGAAAACAGGGACGGATGGGAGAGAGGAGAGAGAGATTGAAGAGGAGGGGGAGGAGAAGGTACTTGGATTGAAGGAGAGACGATTAAAAAATAAAATAAACTAAAAATACAATGAATCGTAAGTGACGAGGAGAAGGAAGTAAACTGAATAGAGACCAAAAGAGGTTGCTGAATTGAAGGGAATGAAGGAAGAAACCGGAATTGAAACGGAGGGGAGGAGAAGACCAAACACACACACCCAAACACACATACACACACACACACACAGACACACACACCTTACTTTACAATTACAATATTTAACCATTTTAGATTTACAGACGAGCGATAATTAGAGGTTAAAATGAGGAGCATCTAAAGGGAGAGAATGGAACTGAAGAGAGAAAGGAAGAAGAGAAGGAGGTGGAAGGGATAAACTGAAGAGAAAGGGGAGAATACGAGAAGGAGATGAAGGGAGAGGGGAGGAAAGGGGTAAATTGAAGAGAAGAGTGTGTGTGTGGGGGGGGGGGGATGAATTGATAAGCGAGGGGATGAAGATTTTTTGTTTTTTAGATTTTATGACGTTCGGTTCATTAGTTTGGCAATTTTAAGACTTAATGCCCCAGTTCTGTGTCAATATCAAGACCTTTCGTGCCATTTAGGTGTCGTTTTTTTCCCCTGGCAAGCGATAGCAAGTCTGTAATTTTAAGAGCTACCGAACAAATGTAAACAATTATCTTGCAGGGGGGACTAAGGGTGTTTTTACAGCTTGGTGGAGATCTAGGGAGGAAACTAAAACATAATTAAAAGATAAAACAATAAGCAAATAAAACAATAAGCAAATAAAACAATAAGCAAATAAAACAATAAACAAATAAAACAATAAGCAAATAAAACAATAAACAAATAAAACAATAAGCAAATAAAACAATAAGCAAATAAAATAAGCAAATAAAACAATAAGCAAATAAAACAATAAGCAAATAAAACAATAAGCAAATAAAACAATAAACAAATAAAACAATAAGCAAATAAAACAATAAGCAAATAAAACAATAAGTTAATAAAACAATAAGCAAATAAAACAATAAGCAAATAAAACAATAAGCAAATAAAACAATAAGCAAATAAAACAATAAGCAAATAAAACAATAAGCAAATAAAACAATAAGCAAATAAAACAATAAGCAAATAAAACAATTAGCAAATAAAACAATAAGCAAATAAAACAATAAGCAAATAAAACAATAAGCAAATAAAACAATAAGCAAATAAAACAATAAGCAAATAAAACAATAAGCAAATAAATACGCCCATCCCCCCTTAACCCCTTCTATACCGGCGACGTCTTTTAACTTTATTCTGGCTACTATTAGATGATTTTATTCAGTTTCAAAAGGGCCTCCAGCAATTAACAGGCTTCGAACTATCTCACTTAACCCTATTTACTACCACGGATTCCTTCCTAGACTGCGGAAAATCGTCTAAATATAGCTAGAATAAAATGAAAACAACAGTCGCCGGTACAGAAGGGGTTAAGGGGAGAGACGTAACAGCATGGTAAAGGAAGGAGGGAGAAACGGCAGCTGGGGATTAAAGTGAGGAAAACTACCAAAGAATACAAACAGATACGACACAAAATAATATATACAATAATTGTGTTTTTGTTAGCTAAAAGAGGAGGCAACAGTGATAGTGATGAAGAAGAAGAAGAAGGGGAAAACAACAAAGAAAACAGTGGAGGAGGAATGTCAGAGGGGAAAAATGACCAAAAAATATATTGACGAACGGAGGGCTGTAAGTAGGAAAAAAGTGGGTATTTTGGTCTATATATATATTTATTAATATATTTTTGAGTTTCCTGGATAGACCTCCATCAAACGTAATAAGACACCCTCTAGACCCCCTTTCAAGATTAATTTGTACATTTTTCGGTAGAAAAATGTTCCGGCCGAAGGCCGCTTCCTTAACAAAATACAGGCTCACTATCGCTCGCCAGGAAAAAATCGGCACCTAAATAGCACGACAGGTATTAATATTGATGACAAAATGAGGCAAAAGGTCTCAAAATCACCAAACAAACGGAACGAACGTCTTAAAATATCAAAACTAATATGCTAAACAGAAAAAGCGACTACCTCCCCCTTAAAAATAAGAACTAGAGTGAACAGAACAGGGTTATAAAAAGGAGAGATATAGAAAATGGCATAAAGGAGATATAGAGAAAATGGCATAAATGAGAGATAGAAAATGGCATAAAGGAGATATAGAAAATGGCATTAAGGATATATATATATATATATATATATATATATATATATATATATATATATATAGAAAATGGTATAAAGGAGATAGAAAATGGCATAAAGGAGATATATAGAAAATGGCATAAAGGAGAGATAGAAAATGGCATAAAGGAGAGATAGAAAATGGCATAAAGGAGAGAGAAAGAAAATGGCATAAAGGAGAGAGATAGAAAATGGCATAAAGGAGAGAAATAGAAATTTTCATAGCTTATCTGTGAAAATTGTACAACACATAAATGATAACGCCTTATTTGAATTTTTCTTGGATAGCATATCATCACACCTTTTGTTCAGCTTAGGAAGGGCTTGTAGAAAGGATTAGCATACTGGCAACGAGAGAGCAGACTCGCAAATAAAAAACGGTTAAGGGGGGTCACCAGATTTGTTTTATCTTTCTCTCCTTTTCTCTCTTTCCCTGGCTTGTATCTATTCGGCCCCATTCAGCCAACTGTTTTAAGACGTTTATCCCAATCCAGGTGTCGATTTCTTCCTGGCGAGCGATAGCGAGCCAGCATTGTATGGAGATTCCGGCTTCGCCGGAGAAATTTTTCTATCGAAAAATTTACAAATTTAGCTTGCTGTCAAAACAAAATATATACAGTATATGCTGACTCGCTACCGCTCGCCAAGAAAATAGTGACACCTGGATGGGGGTAAACGTCTTAGAACAGTAGGCTGAATGGGACCGAATGGATACAAGCCAAAGCGAAAGGGAGAGAAATAGAAAAAAAAGCGAGGTGGGCTCCCTTAAAGAGTTGGGGGACTAAGCTATCCCACAAGAAAGTTATGATATGTACGGCGGAAGGAGGTAGAAGGAGAAGATTTAGGAGGGGCATAAATTGGTGTGGGGGGAATACATTAGGAGAGTACAGTGGCGGTCAGATGTTAGTGGTACATCATTCAACAATATAATATGTGGTGGATTGTGGTCTTTTATTTATAAATTATTATTTTACTTAAGCGTTGTTTCCACATAGCGATTTTTATTAGTTATTTTGTCTTTTTACTGTGTTCGTATACGTTTTGGTTTGTTTATTTTGCAAGTTTTACATTATAATAAGACCCAGCTGATGCTTTACTGACCATGTCACTGCTATTACTACTACTACTACTACTACTACTACTACTACTACTACTTTTTCTACTACTACTACTACTACTAATAATAATAATAATAATAATAATAATAATAACAACATTAATAATTATAATGACAATAATAAAATAATAATAATAACAAAACGATAAAGAGGTAACAGAAGAAGCAAAAAGAAGAAATATATATATATAGAAAATTGTGTACGAAGAAGAAACAAGAGGGAAGGAAAGAGGGACGCCGAAGGAAATAACAAGTACTGCCCCTCAACTTTCTCTTCATAATTGCTGAGGGGCACAGGGCCCTGGGTGGTGCTTGGTTTCCCGGGCGTTTCCGCACCCTCCTCAGCTCCCCGCCATGGAGTGGCTTCGGTCACCCAGGCTTTATTGTGGTCGGCAGGGAGGGTTCTGTGGGGGCGCTCAGTTATGGCCTTGGCCTTGCTTGGGGCCTTGGGGCTGTTCGGCCAGGCAGCCTGGGGAACAGCAACAACAACAACAAACCGCAAGAGTAAGTAGAAACGTAAGGAAAAGACCCAGTAAGTCGCCAAATGGCCTGTGCATATACAAACTTAAAACATTCCAATTCTAATATCAAGACATTCGCCCCATTAGTTTGTTGATTTTAAGAGCTGTTTGCCCATTTCTGTCAACATTAAGATCTTTCATGCAATTTAGGTGTCGATTATTTCTTGGCGAGCGAAAGCGAGCCTGTAATTCAAGAGGAACCGCTATCGAAAAATGTACAAATATATTTTAAAGAGGGGGAGGTTTCTATTGTTTTGTTTTGTTTTTTGTTTTAAACTTGATAGAGGTCTAGGGAAAAAACAAAATATAATACAGATACAGTATAGATAAATAAGCCAATAAATACGGCCATCCTCCCTTAAAGAGGAGGACAAGGGCAATAAGAGGAAGGCTAAGCGTAAGAAGTCAGGCAAGGACCCAGTAAGTCGCCAGAGGACCCGTGCATAGACAAACTTCCAATATTCCTATTCCGGGGGTGGGCAGGAAGCGAGGTACCTTTATACAACCAGGCTAGGGCAGTAGGTACACTCGGATACCATAGTCTCTGGCCCACTCATAATAATTCGTGGACCCCCTCCTTTATACAACCAGGCTGGGGTAGTAGGTACACTCGGATACCATAGTCTCTAGCCCACTCATAATAATTCGTGGACCCCCTCCTTTATACAACCAGGTTAGGGCAGTAGGTACACTCGGATACCATAGTCTCTAGCCCACTAATAATAATTCGTGGACCCCCTATGTATTTTTGTATGCAATTATATCTATCTGGATTGATTTTTGCATAGAACTTATTTTTCACTAAATCATATTATATATAGTTTTGTAGTTGATGTATAGAAATATTAGTAGGAAGATTGGATTCGGTAGCAGACAGCTTCGAAGGGTTCATGCTGTCACTTGCGTCCTAGAGTGACAACAAGGGGGTTAAGGGAGGATAGTTCTTTTTTTGGTCGATTTTTTGTTTTTTTTTTTTTGTTTTTTTTTTTTGTTTTTTTTTTAGTTTCCTCCCTATACCTCAATCAAACTTAAAATATCAACCCCAGGATCCCCCTTCAAGATATACTTGTACATTTTTCGGTACAAAAATGTCCCGACCGAAGGCTGGTTCATAAAATACAGGTTCGCTATCGCTCGCCAGGAAAAGATCAACAACTAAATGACACGAAAAGTCTTAATGTTGACACAGAAAAGGGGCGAAAGCTCTTAACATCACCAAACTAATGAGCCAAACGTCTTCAAATCTGAAAACTAATGGGGCTAGGCATGAGGGAGAAGAGGGGCCCGAAATCTATTATTCCTCTCTCTTTAGCTATCCTTACTAAACATGAACGTATGTATGTATGTATGTATGTATGTATGTATGTATGTATGTATGTATGTATGTAGGCTATGTACTCTGGCAATTACCCCATTTTTTATGGGGGGGGGGGGGGGGGAGGGGGGAGGGCGACTCGAGACAGAGCCATGCAGAGTTACACTTAGGCTTCACAGTACTTAGTATGTCCTTGGAAGTGATAATATGGCCAAAATAATCATTCAACTTCATGTCAATTTTCCTGTATTTTATTATCGTATTCAATATTCAATGCAGGTTTATCCCCTTCAGCACATTGACGGCTTTTACCTTTGATTCTGGTTAAAAGTAGACATTTGTATGCAGTTTAAGAAGGACCTATGATATTAAGAGGGTTTATTGAGATCGTATTTACCCATTTGAGTCATAGAGGTAGATTATAAACTACAGAAAATCGTCTATTGGTAACCAGAATATGATGAACATTACGTAATGGTGGTGATGGGGTAAAGGGGAGATGGTTCGTTTTTCTGGCCTCCATTCTCCCTCATGCTTAGCACTATTAGCTTTCAGATTTTATGACATTCGCTCCATTAGTTTAGCGATTTAAAGACCTTTCACCCCATTTCGTTGTCAATGCTTAAGACCTTTCGTGTCATGTAAGTGTCGATTTTTTTCTGGCGAGCGATACCGAGCCTGTAATATTCATAGCAACCGGCCTTTGGCAAGACATTTTTTCTACCGAAAAATGTACAAACTGATCTTGAAGGCTCTAGGTGTTTTTTGTTAAAGCTTGATGGAGGTCTAGCGCGGAAACTAAAAAATGAATGAATAAATATGCAAATAGACCAGAAAAATAACCACTACCCTTAGAAGTGATATTATGGCCTAAATAATCCAACTTACTGTCAATTTTCCAGCATTTCTTCTCGTATTCAATGCAGTCTGAAAAAACATATTCTTCAGGTTTAACGCCCTGGTGCCAACTGATCCCATCTCGGTTGCACAAAATAAGGCAGCATAACCAGAAAGGGTTCCCAGTTTGGCTTGTTGCACCCTCACCTCCCATACCCCCACACACAAACTTTAAATTAGTACCTCATTAACGAGTGTTGTTAGACCAAGTTGAGTTCAAAGCCAGGGTAATTAAAATCTAAAAGGGATCCGTTCATAGCACACCCCCACATCCCACCTAATTACGAACGTGTCTAATTTTGCATTAATTGGATTCACGGCAATTGTTTGTTCGTTCGTTGGTAGTACGTTTTTATTATTATTATTATTATAACCATTATTATTATTATTGTTATTATTATTATTATTATAATATTTGTTTAAGAACGATTGAGACAAAAGGCAAACCTGCCTGTAACAAGGGTCCGCCCCCCCTCCCCCCAAGGTTGAAGGAGTGAGAGAGCCCAAATCAAGGTACGTTGGAGGTAATTTAGGTGTGTTGGGCAGAAGTGTGGTGTATTCACCCCGTTAGTTTGGCGATTTTAAGACCTTTCGCCCAATTTACTTGTCAATTTTAAGACCTTCCACGCCATCTAGGTGTCGATTTTTTGTTCCTGGCGAGCGAAAGCGAGCCTGCAATTTAAGAGCAATCGGCCTTCGGCCAGGGGGTTTTTCTACCGAAAAAATGCACACATTTATCTCGAAAGGGGGGGGGGGGGAAACTTTTTTAACTTGATGGATGTCTATTGAGGAAACTAAATAAATACATACATAAATTAAAATATACCGGTATATATTTATCATAAATATGTATAAATATATAAAATAATAAAAATAATAATCCTGCCCTCCACACAGAAGGGCTTACCTGTCAACAACCCGAGAGCTTATCACATTATAATATACTCTCTCTCTCTCTCTCGAGAGAGAGAGGGGGGGCTTACAGGGCAGCACGGAACCAGTAGTATATACACCCAATATTTACTATCATAACTATATATATATATGCTTCGTAACTTGTAAGTATATATAGGTTTCGTAATTCGTAACTCTATAATAATGTTTCGTAATTCGTAACTATATGTTTCGTAATTCGTAACTCTATAATAATGTTTCGTAATTCGTAACTCTATAATAATGTTTCGTAATTCGTAACTATATGTTTCGTAATTCGTAACTCTATAATAATGTTTCGTAATTCGTAACTATATGTTTCGTAATTCGTAACTCTATAATAATGTTTCGTAATTCGTAACTCTATAATGTTTCGTAATTCGTAACTATATGTTTCGTAATTCGTAACTCTATAATAATGTTTCGTAATTCGTAACTATATGTTTCGTAATTCGTAACTCTATAATAATGTTTCGTAATTCGTAACTCTATAATAATGTTTCGTAATTCGTAACTATATGTTTCGTAATTCGTAACTCTATAATAATGTTTCGTAATTCGTAACTATATGTTTCGTAATTCGTAACTCTATAATAATGTTTCGTAATTCGTAACTCTATAATAATGTTTCGTAATTCGTAACTATATGTTTCGTAATTCGTAACTCTATAATAATGCTTCGTAATTCGTAACTATATGTTTCGTAATTCGTAACTCTATAATAATGTTTCGTAATTCGTAACTCTATAATAATGTTTCGTAATTCGTAACTATATGTTTCGTAATTCGTAACTCTATAATAATGTTTCGTAATTCGTAACTCTATAATAATGTTTCGTAATTCGTAACTATATGTTTCGTAATTCGTAACTCTATAATAATGTTTCGTAATTCGTAACTCTATAATAATGTTTCGTAATTCGTAACTATATGTTTCGTAATTCGTACTCTATAATAATGTTTCGTAATTCGTAACTCTATAATAATGTTTCGTAATTCGTAACTATATGTTTCGTAATTCGTAACTCTATAATAATGTTTCGTAATTCGTAACTATATGTTTCGTAATTCGTAACTCTATAATAATGTTTCGTAATTCGTAACTATATGTTTCGTAATTCGTAACTCTATAATAATGTTTCGTAATTCGTAACTCTATAATAATGTTTCGTAATTCGTAACTATATGTTTCGTAATTCGTAACTCTATAATAATGTTTCGTAATTCGTAACTCTATAATAATGTTTCGTAATTCGTAACTATATGTTTCGTAATTCGTAACTCTATAATAATGTTTCGTAATTCGTAACTCTATAATAATGTTTCGTAATTCGTAACTATATGTTTTCGTAATTCGTAACTCTATAATAATGTTTCGTAATTCGTAACTCTATAATAATGTTTCGTAATTCGTAACTATATGTTTCGTAATTCGTAACTCTATAATAATGTTTCGTAATTCGTAACTATATGTTTCGTAATTCGTAACTCTATAATAATGTTTCGTAATTCGTAACTCTATAATAATGTTTCGTAATTCGTAACTATATGTTTCGTAATTCGTAACTCTATAATAATGTTTCGTAATTCGTAACTCTATAATAATGTTTCGTAATTCGTAACTATATGTTTCGTAATTCGTAACTCTATAATAATGTTTCGTAATTCGTAACTATATGTTTCGTAATTCGTAACTCTATAATAATGTTTCGTAATTCGTAACTCTATAATAATGTTTCGTAATTCGTAACTATATGTTTCGTAATTCGTAACTCTATAATAATGTTTCGTAATTCGTAACTCTATAATAATGTTTCGTAATTCGTAACTCTATAATAATGTTTCGTAATTCGTAACTCTATAATAATGTTTCGTAATTCGTAACTCTATAATAATGTTTCGTAATTCGTAACTATATGTTTCGTAATTCGTAACTCTATAATAATGTTTCGTAATTCGTAACTATATGTTTCATAATTCGTAACTCTATAATAATGTTTCGTAATTCGTAACTATAGGTTTCGTAATTCGTAACTCTATAATAATGTTTCGTAATTCGTAACTATATGTTTCATAATTCGTAACTCTATAATGTTTCGTAATTCGTAACTATAGGTTTCGTAATTCGTAACTCTATAATAATGTTTCGTAATTCGTAACTATATGTTTCGTAATTCGTAACTCTATAATAATGTTTCGTAATTCGTAACTATATGTTTCGTAATTCGTAGCTATATATGTTTCGTAAATCGTGACCATAAATATACTTCGTAACTCGTAACTGTAGATGTTTCGTAATTCATGACTATAAATATGCTTCGTAACTCTTAACTATAAATATGTTTCATAACTCGTAACTATAAATGTTTCGTAACTCGCAACAATAAATATGTTTCGCAACTCGTAACTATAAATATGTTTCGCAACTCGTAACTATAAATATGTTTCGCAACTCGTAACTATAAATATGTTTCGCAACTCGTAACTATAAATATGTTTCGCAACTCGTAACTATAAATATGTTTCGCAACTCGTAACTATAAATATGTTTCGCAACTCGTAACTATAAATATGTTTCGCAACTCGTAACTATAAATATGTTTCGCAACTCGTAACTATAAATATGTTTCGCAACTCGTAACTATAAATATGTTTCGCAACTCGTAACTATAAATATGTTTCGCAACTCGTAACTATAAATATGTTTCGCAACTCGTAACTATAAATATGTTTCATAACTCGTAACTATATATAGGTTTCATAACTCGTAACTATATATATGTTTCGCAACTCGTAACTATAAATATGTTTCGCAACTCGTAACTATAAATATGTTTCATAACTCGTAACTATATATAGGTTTCATAACTCGTAACTATATATATGTTTCGCAACTCGTATCTATAAATATGTTTCGCAACTCGTAACTATAAATATGTTTCGCAACTCGTAACTATAAATATGTTTCGTAACTCGTGACTATAAATATGTATCGTAACTCGTGACTATAAATATGTTTCGCAACTCGTAACTATATATATGTATCGTAACTCGTGACTATAAATATGTTTCGCAACTCGTAACTATATATATGTTTCATAACTCGTAACTATAAATATGTTTCGTAACTCGTAACTATAAATATGTTTCGCAACTCGTAACTATAAATATGTATCGTAACACGTAACTATATATATATGTAACGTAACTCGTAACTATATATATGTTTCATAACTCGTAACTATAAATATGTATCGTAACTCGTAACTATAAATATGTATCGTAGCACGTAACTATAAATATGTTTCGTAATTCGTAACTATATACTGTATATGTTTCGTAACTATATATATATATATTACCATTAACTATTTGTTTTATATATCATGAGTGTTCAGATATTATATATTATAACTAAAATTATATCTTCGGAAATTATTATAAAATTCCAATCCAGTGTTCTAAACATTTATACTCCTTAATTAAAATTATCATTAAAAGTGAATAACATCGACTAGGCTTAGTGATAGCAAAACTATGAAAAATACGTCATCGGGTACTGCAAGGGTAAACCCCATTAGTTTTCAGATTTTAAGATATTTGTCCCATTAGGTTGTCGATTTTAAGGCCTTTCGCCCCATTTCTGTCAATATTAAGACCGTTCGTGCTTTTTAGATGTCGATTTTTTTTCCTGGCGAACGATAGTGAGCCTGTCATTTTGGAAGAACCGGCCTTCGGCCACGACATTTTTCTACCGATAAATGTACAAATCAATCTAGAAGGGGGATCTAATCGATATTTTTTTTTTTTTTATGGAAGTCTAGGGGGGAAACTAAAAAAAATATATATATATATATATATATTTTTTTTTCTTCTATATTCCAACTTACTTCCTCTCGGGCATAGGCTGAGAGCCTTAACATTCACCGCTTTACAATGAACAGTGAAGCCCGTGAGGTCTTGTTCCTGTCTAGGGAGTGAGACATGTGAAGCACGTAGAGTACAACGAGCACCTGCCATCTTGCCTTCACATGAGGCACGGTGCTCACTCATGGCCCGAAACGACCCCATCTCTGAAGCCACCTCATTCCCGTGCTTCACTGTCTCACTCCCTACACTCGGACTCTCACACTTACACACACACAACGCCACCTGTTGAGCAGATAACTCACCAGGCATTGCACCCCTATAGCATATTTTGAATATGGGAATATTTATACAGTGCTATTTAATCAGGAAACAATGAGGGTGTTTTATTGACGTTTCGGTGGGCTTTGTGGTAATGCACAGATACTAGGTACAGCACAAATTCCATCCCAATAATATCTTCTCATTGATACATCGGGATTTGAACCCGGGACCTTTGGATTACCAGGCCAGTGGCAAGACCACTCCACCACACCTCCCCTATATATATATATATATATATATATATATATTGTTACGTATCTTGATCCTCAAGTGGTTAACTTGATGAATCTAGATAGCACAGAGATATATATTAAGGTATCAGTCAGCTGAAGGCAAAACAAAAGTAAAATCTAATAAAATAATTTCCTGTTGTTGCTTCCTTTCCTTTTGGATCTTAGGACTTAGTATCCTTTATTGACTGATACTCTTTAATTATGAAAAATACTGAAACTAATTAAAGTCATGTAGTATTTATAAAGAATTATTATTTAACCGAAGCTTGGTAGGCTATGGTTATGAACCGAATAAGTTAATAGCTAAAGAAGGACTATTAATTTTATAAAAAGTCTTGAAAGATAAATATTAAAGTAAGAATATTTCTGTCTCTTACCCTCTTTGAAATGAATAGATAGTTTTCTTCTATGTCCTTTTATTTATATTTAATGTAATTATTCTTGGTTCTTGTCTTACGTTAATAGTATTATATTATTATTATCATCAGGAGTAATATCAAAGTCACATAAAAAGTTAGATATATATTTAATAATTAGTTAAATTTATTTCTTAACCACGTAACATTGAGGTTTGATTAGGAGTAAATAAAGTTACAGGATCGTTTCATAGATTCGATTCAGGTCTCACTCAAATAATATGAAAAGCAAAATATAATATTTTGAAGCAAAAGAATTTTCTTCAGCTTAGAAAATCACTAGAAGTAATATTAACACAGCCATGTTAGTCTAAGGCGATATTACTAATACGAGACAATAGCATCACCGTACTAAGCACCATTAAGCACTGTAAGCTTAATTCAAAGAAAATGAAAGAACTCGTAAGTATTAATATAAAACAATAGTATTACTTTCATCATAACCCAATTACTTAAAGAGTTGCTTTAGTCCACAAGTTAGTCAACTAAAATAGTTAAGTACATAATAATAGCGTTAACGTTAATTCCCAATCAAATAGTTAAGTACATAAATAGTAGCGTTAACGTTAATTCGCAATCAAATAGTTAAACACATAATAATAGTGTTCACGTTAATTCCCAATTAAATAGTTAAACACATAATAATAGTGTTCACGTTAATTCCCAATCAAATAGTTAAACACATAATAGTAGTGTTCACGTTAATTCCCAATCACATAGTTAAACACATAATAGTAGTGTTCACGTTAATTCCCAATTAAATAGTTAAACACAACACACATTAAACACATCACGTTAATTCCCAATCACATATCTCACTAACCAACATAACGTAAGTGTTTACACCGAACACACTTAACACATATTTATATAATCTGACTGACAGTCACAATCCCATTATAATACTTCACCCCGTCTTCCTCCAGCTGCAAGTTCACCTTCCCCAACTCCAAATGAGACTGATTTGAATGCCCACAACTCGGGTCTTATATACCAAACAATGATGGTGTAGGAACGAATCAGGAGGCGAGTGATGGTGCGCGCTCCAATCATAGCTCCTCGAATCACATAACAGGTGTGTCGTCCACTCACAGCTCCTGGCGTCGATCATACGTCATAGCATCGGTCATCGAGGTGTGAAGGCTAGCATGCTGGTATGGGGCGAGATGGTTTGCCCACTCGCTCGTTCGCTCGCTAGTCTGCTTCACCACTTGGGTAGTTTGGCTCCTTTAACTCTAATTCTAACTCTTAAATTAACATACAGGGCTCCGTATGTCAGACCTCCCCCCTAGAAAAGAGTTTAAGGAGTATAGTACAGAATATTAAACATAATACATAAATAGATTCACCACCAGATTGGCAACAGCAAGATTATAATGAGGATATAATAAGGATATCACCCAAAGTAGGCAACGTCTCCAGGTACCACATCAGAACATAGCCGGAACGTAGCTGGAGCGTTATTCGAACTGCAAGGCATCTCACAGCTGAAGGCTTAAAAGCGCACTACAAAAGCATGATATTTACCTCGCTACAAGGGAGAGCTAATTGCCAAAATCCTCTCATTAAATTAAACTTACTGCTGCATGAGGCCAACCTGGGAAATGCAATCTTTGATCCGTGGCAGTGGGTAGGTATCGTTCTTTGTGACAGCATTGACTTGCCTATAGACCCTACAAAACCTATGGCTCCCGTCTGGCTTTGGCACAAGTATGACCGGACTACTCCACTGGCTTAAGGCCCTTGTGATCAGCTGGTTTGAAAAAATTAAGTCAAGCTCGACCTGCAGTATACTCCTGCGTTGTGGCGAGACACGGTAGGGGGATAGTTTAATGGGAGTTGCATCCCCTACGTCGATGTCGTGCACGGCCAAAGAAGTGAGCCCTGGAGTATCACGGAACACACTGGGAGACTGAGATAAAACAGAGATTAGTTGGTTCGCTTGATCAGAGGGAAGATGACATAGTTTAGAATGGTAATTCCCTCAAAGCCACTGAATTATACTGAAAGTTGGATAGGCTACATGAAAAGTCAAAGTCTGCATGGATACCTTCAGGCTCTGGAACAGTCTGTTGCGGGCCAGTAAGAGAACTGAAGACTTTGTCCGCACCAGGCTGCTCACAGGTCCTGACATTCACTGCCACAGTGGGAGAATCTGGAGGAGAGGAATCAGGGGACCTATGGTAGGGCTTCAACATATTTATATGGAATACTTGCGTGGGCTTTCTCCTGTCTGGGGTAGTTACTAGATAATCGTTAATGCTCACCCTCCGAATGATCTTATATGGGCCCCTGAACTTGGCAGATAAAGGTTGGCCAAAAACTAGCTCATTAGGGGAAAAACCCAGGGATTCAGTTGGAACCCCACGAGTAGCAAATAAAAGAAAAGGTACCCCCTTATCCCACTCAACTCCGGTCTCTGTACAATACTTACGTAACATTCCCTTTAATGTCTGATGATATCGTTCGAGAACCCCTTGACTCTCTGGGTGGTAGGTGCTAGACTTTACATGCTCGATACCCAACTCCTTCAGGGACTGCTGGAAAATGTTAGAGGTAAAATTAGTTCCTTGATCACTTTGCACCTCATGGGGAAACCCATTCTGGTGAAAAATTTGAGCAGTTCCTTGATTACAGTTGGAGCAGAGGTAGTCCTTAAGGGTATAGCCTCTGGGTAGCGAGTTGCCATGTCCATGATAGTTAATAAATAAATGTTACCTTGGGAAGTCTTAGGCAATGGGCCTACAATGTCCACTACCACCCGAGTAAAAGGATTCTCGAAAACGGGCAAGGGCACCAGAGGATGTACAGGCACCTTCTGATTGGGTTTTCCTGTCATCTGGCAAGTGTGACACACTCTACAACACTCCACTACATCTGCACGCATTCCTGGCCAGTAAAAGTGGGATCTGATTCTGTCTAGAGTTTTTCTCACACCTAGGTGTCCTGCCAATGGTATACAATGTGCCATTTCCATGATATCTTTATGACAAGGTTTGGGGACTACTACTTGATGGACGTCCCAAGCCCCGTCATCGATTGGTCTGTGTGGCGGTCTCCATCTTCGCCACAATACTCCTCCTTTGAGGTAGAAACATTCACCACCCTCCTTCTCACATTCCTCTTCACTCACGGACCTGGCAGCTAACTCCTTGCATTCACAATCATCTCTCTGTAGCTCTACCAGGCCACTAGGACAATTTGGAGGGGTTTCATGGTCATCGTTAGGGTCAAGATGAGCCATAAAGGTGTCAGATAAATCCACCTCAGTCACATCATCAGGCACAGTTGGAGCATCATTCACACTCTCATCATCCCTTTCATCAACTCTTACATTCGGTATATTTCTGTCTGAGGGAACTGCTACTTGAGATATTGAAAGTTTGTCAGCACACACAGGGAAAACAGTTGGCAACTCCTTGTCGAGCTCACCGGTTAGTGGCTCGTTAACAGGGGAAAGTGACAAAATGGGGTCGGGTCGGACCTTCTCACCTGCTACATCATTCCCCAAAAGGAGTGTTACCCAAGGCACAGGGATATCTTGGGACCTACACAAAGCTATGGTGGCCTCACCCTGTAGTAACTCACATTCAATTTCGCCTTTTACCAAGTATGCATAAAACTGGCCTCCAGCACCTCTCATTACAACTGGTTCGCCAGGTGGGCACTCAGTGTAAGGATTCACCATGAGGGTGCTAGTAGAACCTGTGTCTCTCAGAATTTTTACCTCATGCATGCAACCATTTAATCTCACGTTGCCAGATGAAATAAAGGGACGGTAACTGTCCTGCACTGATGGTGAAATTATTATTGGTTTAACCCTTGTGGGTTGCACCACACATGCTACTACACCCCTGTCTAGATTATTTACGTTAGCTGCTAGGTACTCCTTCTGTCGAGAGTCCTGCATTAAAGGAACTTTTGGTGCTAGGTACTCCTTCTGTCGGGAGTCCTGCATTAAAGGAACATTTGGTGCTAGGTACTCCTGTCGGGAGCCCTGCATTAAAGGCACACATGGAATTTGAGATACGGCGGCAACTGTCTGCCCCGATCTCTCCGTTTTTTCCTTGGCCCAGCACTGATAAGCTAGGTGGCCTCTCATGCCACAAAAAGTACATACTTTAGGGGATACGGGAAAGTTCCCTCTTTGAGCATTACTATTAGTTTGGGGCCCACCTCTGTTACCATTGCCCTGAGTCGCATTTTTAGTTGGGGGAACATTTCTATTTTGGCTAGCTGGGGAAGACGTTATAGGCTTGTGACTGGGTCCGTCAGATTTGTGATTGGGATACTTAAAATTAGAACTAGAATTATCGTAGGGCTTCTTTCCACGAAATTTGTTGTTGAGCACGTATGTGTCAGCCATGTCAGCGGCGTCAGCAAGACAATCTACCTTTTTCCCCTTTAAATGATAGGATACAGAAGAATCAATTTTCCATAGGAAATTTTCTAACAGGACCAACTCCTTCAGATCGTTGTAGCTTGTGACTTTCTTACTCTTGACCCAATGATTGAAAGTTTTAGTCATGGTCCTGGCAAATACCTTATGGGTTTCTTCTACTTTCTTCGGGTTTTTACGGAAAGATTGCCTGTAAGCCTCAGGCTGCAATTGATAGGTTTTTAGGATAGCTTCTTTGAGATTGTCATAATCCTGCCTAACTTCTGCTACTTCTGACAAATACGTGGCTCGAGCCTGCCCTGTCAAAACAGTTTGTAACATAAAAGGCCATTGATCTCTTGTCCACTTCATACCTCCAGCAACTTCCTCAAACAAAACAAAGAAATCCTGCACATTATCCTCAGTGAAAGGTGGAATGACACTAGTCATAGTCAATCCCAGAGGGGGAGCAATTACGGGAGCATTTGTATTGACATTTAGTTGAGCCGTACGATATTGATATTCACATTGTTCGGTCGTTGCACTTGCATTTAGTCTGGCTTGTTCGGTCTTTGCTTCGGCATTTATTCTGGCTTCTTCGGTATTTATTCTGGCTAGTTCTAAGTCAGTGTTTGCTTTTATTCTGGCTAGTTCTAATATTTGATCACCGGTCAAACCAGGCGGCAATTGTTCATCAAGTTGGCTAGGTTTACTAGGGATCCCACCAACTGCTCCGTCACCCTCCCCGCCTTCTACAGGGAACAGGTGGGTTTTTATGGTCTGAGCCAATTCTACTTTAGACATGTTTGAGACAGTTAATTGGAGATATGAGGCAAGCACTTTCAGTTCAGCCTTTGACAGACAGTCAATATCAGGGGCTGTGGGTTCTGATTCTATGAAAACTCGAGCATCTTCTTCATTAATTAGTTGAGGCATGATTATTTGATTTTAAGTAGTGAAACGTTAATGAAACTGAGTGAAACTGTATGAAACGAATCCTGGCGAGGTCGCCACTCTTCTGTTACGTATCTTGATCCTCAAGTGGTTAACTTGATGAATCTAGATAGCACAGAGATATATATTAAGGTATCAGTCAGCTGAAGGCAAAACAAAAGTAAAATCTAATAAAATAATTTCCTGTTGTTGCTTCCTTTCCTTTTGGATCTTAGGACTTAGTATCCTTTATTGACTGATACTCTTTAATTATGAAAAATACTGAAACTAATTAAAGTCATGTAGTATTTATAAAGAATTATTATTTAACCGAAGCTTGGTAGGCTATGGTTATGAACCGAATAAGTTAATAGCTAAAGAAGGACTATTAATTTTATAAAAAGTCTTGAAAGATAAATATTAAAGTAAGAATATTTCTGTCTCTTACCCTCTTTGAAATGAATAGATAGTTTTCTTCTATGTCCTTTTATTTATATTTAATGTAATTATTCTTGGTTCTTGTCTTACGTTAATAGTATTATATTATTATTATCATCAGGAGTAATATCAAAGTCACATAAAAAGTTAGATATATATTTAATAATTAGTTAAATTTATTTCTTAACCACGTAACATTGAGGTTTGATTAGGAGTAAATAAAGTTACAGGATCGTTTCATAGATTCGATTCAGGTCTCACTCAAATAATATGAAAAGCAAAATATAATATTTTGAAGCAAAAGAATTTTCTTCAGCTTAGAAAATCACTAGAAGTAATATTAACACAGCCATGTTAGTCTAAGGCGATATTACTAATACGAGACAATAGCATCACCGTACTAAGCACCATTAAGCACTGTAAGCTTAATTCAAAGAAAATGAAAGAACTCGTAAGTATTAATATAAAACAATAGTATTACTTTCATCATAACCCAATTACTTAAAGAGTTGCTTTAGTCCACAAGTTAGTCAACTAAAATAGTTAAGTACATAATAATAGCGTTAACGTTAATTCCCAATCAAATAGTTAAGTACATAAATAGTAGCGTTAACGTTAATTCGCAATCAAATAGTTAAACACATAATAGTGTTCACGTTAATTCCCAATTAAATAGTTAAACACATAATAATAGTGTTCACGTTAATTCCCAATCAAATAGTTAAACACATAATAGTAGTGTTCACGTTAATTCCCAATCACATAGTTAAACACATAATAGTAGTGTTCACGTTAATTCCCAATTAAATAGTTAAACAACACACATTAAACACATCACGTTAATTCCCAATCACATATCTCACTAACCAACATAACGTAAGTGTTTACAACCGAACACACTTAACACATATTTTATATAATCTGACTGACAGTCACAATCCCATTATAATACTTCACCCCGTCCTTCCTCCAGCTGCAAGTTCACCTTCCCCAACTCCAAATGAGACTGATTTGAATGCCCACAACTCGGGTCTTATATACCAAACAATGATGGTGTAGGAACGAATCAGGAGGCGAGTGATGGTGCGCGCTCCAATCATAGCTCCTCGAATCACATAACAGGTGTGTCGTCCACTCACAGCTCCTGGCGTCGATCATACGTCATAGCATCGGTCATCGAGGTGTGAAGGCTAGCATGCTGGTATGGGGCGAGATGGTTTGCCCACTCGCTCGTTCGCTCGCTAGTCTGCTTCACCACTTGGGTAGTTTGGCTCCTTTAACTCTAATTCTAACTCTTAAATTAACATACAGGGCTCCGTATGTCAGAATATATATATATATATATATATATATATATATTTAAAGGAGCAAATAAATACGACCCATCCCCCCTTAACACTAAATATATCCTGTTATAACTTTCCATTGTGTTGTAAAGTTTCTCTCTTTCAGTTCTTACCGTCATATCTCAACCAAACATTTGAACACGCTTTCTCTTTAATTAATGTGTAGTGTTCACCCCTAGAGACCCTTTAGTAACAGAGATCAGCCAACCTCCGCCATATTGGTACCCTATAGTAACAGAGATCAGCCAACCTCCGCCATTTTGGTACCACTGGTGTTTATTGCCTCCCTTTACCCTCAAATATATCCACACCCATTATTCACATTCGTCAAGACCGGTACAGAATAGATTACTTGCCCTTTGCATTATAAATTACAGTCTTTCCCTCTTCCTATGACTTAGATTACTTCAAGCTCCGTGTGTCCATGCATTTTGGCTCGAACGTCCCTTGATTTTGGCCCTGTCACTCTTTCAACTTTGGGGGAGGTACTCACTACAGGCAGTTCTGCATTTTGTTTCTCTCACACATAGAACAAAAATAATGCTACAGGATACATTACTTGGTCCTTGGGATATCAAATTTACATGATAAAATTCTATATAACCAAATTCTATATAATCAAATTCTATATAATCAAATTCTATATAATCAAATTCTATATAATCAAATTCTATATAATCAAATTCTATATAATCAAATTCTATATAATAAAAAATATAACGGCATCCCGTTCTTTGATAATTAACCCCATCACTACCGAGGATGTCTTTTTCTCTTCTTTCAGCTATATTTAGTCGATTGTATACAACTAAAGAGTGACGTGTGTTAGTTAAAATAATGAATTGGGATACTTGGAAGCCTTACAATTAGTGCATGCCCTTCCTAAACTAAATAAAATCGTCTAATAATTGCCAGAACACAATGAAAAGACGACCTCGCTAATGAAGGGGTTAGGGTACCAAAATGGCGTCCAAAGAACAAGATGGCCACTCAATCTGACTCTATTGTTCACCCCTCCTCCTTTCCACTTCCTGATTCACTGTGTTTATTTTCTCCACGACCCTCCCTTTCTTTAACGGGGGATGGGCTGATTTGTGTGGCCCCCTTCTCCCTCGTGTTTAGCCCCATTGTTGTTTTTTCTAGATTTTAAGATGTTTGCCCTATTAGTTTGTCGATTTTAAGATCTTTCGTCCCATTTTATTATCGATATCAAGACCTTTCGTGCCTTTTAGGTGTCGATTTTTCCCTGGCGAGCGATAGCGACGGTACATTTTTCTATCGAAAAATGTAAAAATATATCTTGAAGGGGGGTCTAGGGGGTGTTTCTTTAAGCTTGATGGAGGTCTAGGGAGAAAAATATATATATATACAATATATAGAAAGATAAGTAAACAAGCAAATACATGCGCCCATCTCCCCTTAATAAGCTTCCACTTTTGTTTCATTATTTTGAATTAATTTACTTTCTTACTCATATTTCACCGTTTAGACCACAGCATGTCCGTTCATTACACTGTTTTGTTTTTTTTGGTCTCCCTCTTTCTTGTTTGGTGAGTAGTTCATTAGTGATTATCATATTTCTTGGCTTATATAGTTTTGATTTATATGCTTTGGCTACACACACACACACACACACACACACACACACACACACACACACACACACACACACACACACACACACACACACACACACACACACACACACACACACACACACACACACACACACTCTCTCTCTCTCTCTCTCTCACTAAAAACCTCTCTATTGTTCGTCCCCCTCCTTTCCCCTTCCTGATTCTCTGTGTTTATTTATCTTCATTTGTCGGACTCTCCCTCCAAGGTCTTACTCCGAATATCTTCTTCACAACCCTTCCTTTCTTTAAGAGGATAGGGTGTTTATTTATCTTCATTTGTCGTACTCTCCCTCCAAGGTCTTACTCCGAATATCTTCTTCACAACCCTTCCTTTCTTTAAGAGGATAGGGTGTTTATTTTCCTCGGTGTATTTATCTATATATGATTGTATTACGTTTCCTCGCTAGGCCTCCATCAAGCTTAAAACAACTCCCCCTAGACCCTCCTTCAAGAATTTTTTTTACAATATACTCCTCCACTTCCTTCACTCCAATCCACCTTCACAATCATTCCACTATCCGCACCTAACTTCCATTACTCCTCCACACTTCCTCCACCTCCACCAAGACTCCTCCATAGTGCCTAGCTTTCCCTCCATCACATACCTTCCACCATCCCAACCTAACAACTTCCATTAAGGGGGTAGTACTCGCTTTTTCTGGACCCCCTTCTCCCTCATGTTTAGCATATTAGTTTTGAGGTTTTACGACGTTCGTTCCGTTAGTTTGGCGATTTTGAGACCTTTCGCTTTATTTTTTTTTGTCAATATTAATACCTTTCGTGTCCTTTAGACGTCGTGTTTTTCCTGGCAGGAGTGGGAGGGGTAGGAGTGGGAGGGGTAGGAGTATAATGGGTGGTGGAGAAAGGGACACAAATGCATACAGGCGTAGGTAATTTATATACTGTATGTATGTATGTGTGTATGTATATATATAGAGAGAGAGAAAGTAAGTGGATGGAGGGACTCTCTCTCTCTCTCTCTCTCTCTCTCTCTCTCTCTCTCTCTCTCTCTCTCTCCTCTCTACTCTCTCTTTTCTCTCTCCTCTCCTTTCTCCTCTCTCTCTCTCTCTCTCTCTCTCTCTCTCTCTCTCCTCTCTCTCTTCCTTCTCTCTCTTCTCTCTCTCGTCTCTCTATCTTCTCTCTCTCTCTCTCTCTCTCTCTCTCTCTCTCATCTCTCTCTCCTCTCTCTCTACTCTCAGTATCTCCTTCTCACATCTCCTCTCTCCTCTCTCCAGTTTCTCTCTCATCTCCTCTCCGCCGCCTCTCTCTCGTCACTCAAATAGAGAATTATGGGCCTTGGAAATCATGAGGAGAGACTTCATTTTCATTTTTCATTTATTGTCGACCTAATATTCACGGGAGGCGAGGTGTGGGGAAAAAAAATCATGAATATTGCCTTTTTACCATAAATGTTATTTATTTAAAGCTTCTGGTTCAGTTTGGCCGCATAAATTATTACTATTACTATTATTTATAATTGCATTATTATTGGTATTATTAATATTATATTTATTGTCTTTGTTGTTATTATTGTTACATTGTTGTTGTTGTTAATGTTATTGTCGTTGTTGTTGTTATGGGTTTTTGTCGTTGTTTTTGTTGATGTTATTGTTGTCGTTGTTTTTGTTGATGTTATTGTTCTTGTTTTTGTTGATGTTATTGTTATTCTTGTATTTTGTTGATGTTATTGTTTTTCTTGTTTTTGGTATCATTGTTGTCGTTGTTAATATTGTTGTTGTTGTATTGCAGTTTGTGAATATTGTACAATTACTTGTTGCACAAACTTGGATAACGTGCAAATTTCATTACATTAACGATGACAATAAAAGCGTGAATATACATGAAACCCCAGGCACACATAATGCGCACATGGGCTCACACACACCCGAGCGGTTGGCGTTTATCGGTACATATCAATTTGGTGCATGCTAACGAGTACATTTTTCGATTTTTAAACCTAAATTATACTAACCTAACCTAACCTAACTTACCTAACCTAACCGAAAACACTTCATTTCAACGTATTTTAAAGAGGTGTGTACCGATTAACTGTCGCCCCAAACCTCATGTACCTGTAAACCTACAAATATCCAGAGATTTGTACCAATAAACACACAACCGGCTCGTTCACACACACACACACACACACACACACACACACACACACACACACACACTCCACACACACCAACATACAGCTACACCACTAACCCCATTACACGTATGACCCATCTCGTCCCCATCACCCATATTCCACTTGGACCCCTACATTATTATCACCCGACACACACACACACACACCATTATACGTATGACCCATCTCGTCCCCATCACCCATATTCCACCTGGACCCCTACATTATTATCACCCCACACACACACACACACACACACACACACACACACACACACACACACACACCATTACACGTATGACCCATCTCGTCCCCATCACCCATATTCCACCTGGACCCCTACATTATTATCACCACACACACACACCACACACACACACCTACACACACACACACACACCTACACACACCATCACATACATACACACACACACACCACACACACCATTACACGTATGACCCATCTCGTCCCCATCACCCATATTCCACCTCGACCCCTACATTATTATCACACACACACACACACACTCTTAGACTTCTTCCACGATATACTCAACCTCTACGATGAGAGTAAAGCTGTAGATATTATATACCTTGATTTTCAAAAGGCCTTTGACAAAGTTCCCCACAAACGTTTACTGCTAAAACTAAAAGCGCATGGAATACAAGACGGTGTGTTGAAATGGATAGAAAATTGGCTCGGCGACAGAAAGCAAAGAGTAGTCATAAACGGTAAGGCATCTAAATGGACCAATGTAAGTAGCGGGGTACCCCAGGGATCGGTACTAGGACCAATTCTCTTTCTAATTTACATCAACGACATAGATGAGGGTCTCACCTGTACAATCTCAAAATTTGCTGACGATACAAAAAATTGCAAATAGCGTACTCTCAAAAGAACAAGTTGACGATATGCAACACAATCTAGATAAATTGTCATGTTGGGCCCAAATTTGGCAAATGAGTTTCAATGCGGATAAATGTAAAGTACTACATATCGGATACCTAAATGAGAAAGCAAACTATTCGATGAATGGCACTCAGCTTAAGAATGTAAACAGAGAAACCGATCTGGGAGTAACAATAGCGAGTAACCTAAAACCGAGTCAACAATGTTCAGAAGTTGTTAAGAAGGCAAACAAAATAATTGGCTTTATAGGCAGGTCATTTGAGCATAAATCCAAAGAAGTTATCCTAACCCTGTACAATTCCTTAGTCCGCCCTCTTCTGGAATACTGCGTTCAATGCTGGTGCCCTTATTACCAAAAAGATATAAACAAGCTAGAACGAGTTCAACGTAGAGTTACCAAAATGATACCTAGCCTAAAGAACACACCATACGAAGAACGTCTTAGAGAATTAAATATATTTCCTTTAACCCAGTGCAGATTAAAAGGTGACTTAATTCAAGTGTTCAAAATCATCAAAGGCATCGACAATATGAACTGTAGTAAGTACTTCACTATCGACCAATCTAATTACACGCGGGGAAACGGTTGCAAAATTATTGGTAAATCTTTTAACTCACACGACTCTAAGAATTTCTTCTTCAATCGAGTTGTCAACTTGTGGAATGGGCTTCCCCGAAACGTTATAGACTGCATCACCGTTGATTCATTTAAACTCCGCCTAGACAAATATCTCGCATCAAACCCGCGACTGACTGCGTTTGTAAATGAATAACTATTTTATTCCCCCCTCAGTTACTAACCCATCTGTCCCCTACTAACTTCCTAATCCTGCCACGGACATTAGTTCCAGGGCAGTAATTCCCTTTCCAATGTTCCCTTACCCACTCTAAACCACTGTTTGGACACTTGATCCTCAGTGTTTTGGAGGACAAGCAACCTAGAAGGGTCACTAGATCTGTTATTGCTTGATTTCCTTTGTACTCCTTTGTACCATACACACACACACACACACACACCATTACACGTATGACCCATCTCGTCCCCATCACCCATATTCCACCTGGACCCCTACATTATCACACACACACACACACACACACACACACACACACACACACACACACACACACACACACACACACACACACACACACACACACACACACACACACACACACACACACACACACACACACACACACACACACACACACACACCATAACACGTATGACCCATCTCGTCCCCATCACCCATATTCCACCTGGACCCCTACATTATTATCACACACACACACACACACACACACACACACACACACACACACACAAAATAACAACCCCCATTAGGCTACTCGTATGACTATCTCCTCCCCATCACCAATATTCCACCTGGCCCATAAAATGTATCATTCTAAAGAATCTACTACTTACAGTACCGTACTACTCGCCTCTCTACCGTCTCTCTGCCTCTCTCTCAATAACCATTAATTACAACCTCCTTTACCCAGACAACATTATTTCTCCCAACCTTAATCTCCCTAGACTCCCTTGCTTAAACCGGGTGTCACTCGGGCGCTTTTCCCATCAAATTTGGACAAGCCATTTTCTTTCTTCCAACATTTTAGAGTCATCTTGCATCATTATCGGTATATAGACGCAGGTAGGATTAATAAAAGTGGCTGAAATTTGACACGATTTAAACTCCGATGCTGCCAGACCACAATTGTTGATATAAATTGCCCCAAAAAAGAGCTCGTGTGTGAGGGTCTTAATTCCTAGGCCTTCATTGCCTTGTGCAGCCTCCCTTCTAGAGATCATTAGTCATCATTTCATATATTCCCTAGCTACCTTGGGTGTTGCTCTCAAGTGTGTGTATGGTGTGTTGAAGAAGAAGAAGAAGATTATTAAGGAAAAGGAGTAGAAGGAGAAGAAGAAGAAAGATGCTGCTGCTGATGATGTTGATAATAATAATGATGATGATGATGATGATGAAGAAGAAGAAGGAGGAAGAGGAGGAGGAGAAAGGAAGAAGAAGATGATGACGATGATGATGAAGAAGAAGAAGGAGGAAGAGGAGGAGGAGAAAGGAAGAAGAAGATGCTGACGATGATGATGCTGTTGATAACGATGATGATGATGAAGACGAAACCTAATAAGAGACCTACTAACCCTACAACTGCCAAGAGGCCTATTAGCTATATACACCTTTCCTTCCTGCTGCTGCCGTACCTCCTATTATAGCCTCGACCCGTGCCTCGAGGAAGATCAAAGGGAATAATATACAGGTAGTTTGGGGAAGGCAATACCATACAAGACTATTTGGAAGAAGAAGAACAAGAAAAAGAAGAAGGTAGAGGAGAAGGAAGAAAAGGAAAAGGAAGAAAAGAAGATGATGCTGACGATGATGCTGTTGATAATGATGATGATGAAGAAGAAGAAGAAGAAAGAAGTAGTAGTAGTAGTAGTAGAAGAAGTAGTAGTAGTAGAAGAAGATGCTGACGACGTAGTTTTGGGGTGGCAATAGCATACACTTCTAGTTTTTCATCTCTCTCTATCTCTCCCCCCCCCCCCCCCCCCCGTGGTACTGGTATATTTGGCACTATAGGCCTGGCACCTGGCACCTGGCACCTCACCTGGGCCACGGTCGTCACAATGCCACTTACTCTACCTCATCCCGCTATATAAAATAACTGTAATGGCGATGGTCCGAATAACAGTTTATTCTAGTTCTTATTACGGGGATAAAAGTGTTCGTCTGATACAAAGAAGTACACAGGCAAACAAACAACAACAGATATATTGTTCCTTACGAGGCTGAGTGTTACGTGCGCTAATAACTGTAAGAAATAATATAACTGGAAAAACAATATCACTAGATAAATACAACATCTATACTGTAAATCATATGGCAAGGGATTGCAAAATAATATAAGACGATTAAATATACTTCGTAAAGAAAGTGGCAATCTTTAAAATGTCTTTATTGCAAATATATTCCAAAGCAAATACAAAACTTATTGCAAATATATTCCAAACAAATAAAACACTTATTGCAAATATATTCCAAGCAAATAAAAAACTTATTGCAAATATATTCCAAGCAAATAACAAACTTATTGCAAATATATTCCAAGCAAATAAAAAACTTATTGCAAATATATTCCAAGCAAATAAAAAACAAGTGAAACGATAAATATGTGCTATAGTCTATATATTATAAGTAGGCCAAAACTATTGACCACTAACCTATATAACTCGAAAACGACAAAAGTAATCGAGCTATTCTTTCTACCATTTGGGAAGAGTCAGCCAAGAAATATGTGTGGAAATCTACAGCCCACATGCTCTAGCCCTTATAGAGGTACAGAGGTTAGGGGTAAGGATTTCTGACCTACCTATAATGAAGGGACTATAGTGTTGTTCATTAAATTAGCCCCAGGTAAACCAGTAAAGGTAATAAAAGCAGCCATTCTTCTCCCCTACCTTGTTATTAAGGCTGTTAGTTATATGGAAGCTTAGGTAAGCCACCAATTAATATGAGGGATGGGGGGTGAGCTCGGAAATTATGGTGTGGAGAAGGATTAATAGAGGGTAATAGAAGGCCGAGTCATGGTACAGGTCAACAAGAATAAACAGCATGTAACTATTTTTACAAAAAAAAAAAAACAAAAAAAAACACATATTCCAACTACTCCCTCTCGGGCACAGGCTGAGAGCCTGTGCATTCAACTGTACATTGAACGGTGAAGCCTGTGAGGTCTCGTTCCAGTCTAGGGAGTGAGACATGTGAAACACTTTGGCATACAACCAGCCCCTGATATCTTGCCTTCGCAAGATGCACGGTAACCCACCCACGGCTCGAAGCAGCCCATCTCTGAAGCTGCTTCGCTCCAGTGCTTCACTATCTCTCCACCTAGACTCAGACCCTCACTCTCAGAATGCCACCTATTGAACAATGAACTCACTAGACATTCCCCCCCCCCCCCCCGAAGCATATTTTGAATATGGTAATATTCATACAATGCTATTTAAACAGGAAACAATGAGGGTATATATTTGGCATTTCGGTGGGCTTTGTGGTAATGCACTGATACAAGGTACAGCATAAATTCCATCCCAGTAATATCTTCCCATTGATACATCGGGATTCGAACCCGGGACCATTGGATTACCAGTCCAGTGGCATGACCACTCCCCCCCCCCCCCTTATCTATCTATCCATCTATATATATTGTATCTATCTATTGTAGAGTTAGCCACCTGCAAGTGGCACCGATGAGCGCGCCGCCCTTCGGTATTTAGTACGGTATCAATAAAGGGATATCCCAAAATGTCTAAAATTATCCTGCTTCAAAATCCTTCCACCTTCCCGTGGTGAGCAAGGGGTAACAAGACGTTAACGGATGGCTAACGGGGGAGGCAAGTCAAACACGCATTTACGATGAAAACAAAAAATCAGTAGCTTTTTAAATTATATAAAATCCGCGCTTCCCTGGAAAACAGGACGCGTTTACAACATGTGGATCCGGACTTGCGTAATAAGCCGAAATAACAAGTCCAGGCGGATTATATTGTAGGTCCGTGCAGCCATGTTAAGGGAGCCCACCTCGATTGTTTTCTCTTTCTCTCCCTACCTGATTGGCTTGTATTCCTTCGGCCCCATTCAGCCTACTGTTTGCAGACGTTTACCCCCATCCAGGAGTCAATATTTTCCTGGCGAGCGGTAGCGAGCCAGCACATGAATATTTTTGTTTTGACAGCAAGCTAAATTTGCATATGGAAATTCACATTTGGTTCAGCAAAAACCGAGATATAGCCATTTTTAATAAGCGTCGCTCTAACAAAAACAACAACCTCATTTTCAACAACCCCAACAACAACAACACGAGTAAACCCTAGAGGTCCTCCTAATAAGCTATAGTCCATTCACTGTAAGTAGGCCACAAATCATGACTTCTATCCTCTGTAACTCAAAAAGGCATAGAGCAAAGTGGCTATAAATCTCCACATCTATTCCTTGACTGACTCTTCCCAAATGGTAGAAGTATTCGCTCGATTACTCTAGTCGTTCTTTAGTTACAGAGGTTAGAGGTCATGACTTATATCCTCTGTAACTCAAAAGGGCTAGAACAAAGTGGCTGTCAATTTCCAAACCTATTCCTTGACCGACTCTTCCCATATATTACAAATATTCGCTCGATTACTCTATAGTTGTTTTTGAGTTACAGAGGATAGAAGTCATGACCTCCAACCTCTGTTAACTAAAAAACCACTAGAGTAATCGAGCGAATATTTCTATCATTTGGGAAGAGTCAGTCAAGGAATAGATATGGCGATTTACAGCCACTTTTCTCTAGCCCTTTTTGAGTGACAAAGGTTAGAGGTAATGATTATTCGCCTACTTACAGCAAATAGACTATAGCTACGCCCCTTTGCTGCAGCGCTCATGTCCGTGGCTTAGCCCTCTGGTGCCTGTGGGCTAACGTCTCGGTAAAGAACGATGACCCCATTATCCAGGAGCCCCCGGGAACCACCAACACAGGGAAATTGAGGCTCATTAAGGGGAGGTTTTTAGTGTGTTTCCTAGACTTCCATCCAACTTGAAATTACACCCCCTTGACCACCTTTCAAGATAAATTTGTAAATTTTTCGGTAGAAAAATGTCCCGGCCGAAGGCCGGTTCCTCTTAAATTACAGGCTCGCTATCGCTCGCCAGGAAAAAATCGACACCTAAATGGGACGAAAGGTCTTAACAGTGATATAAATGGGGTGAAAGTTCTTAAAATCGACAAACTAATGGGGAGAACGTCTTAAAATCTCAAAAGCAATGGGGCTAAACATGAGGGAGAAAGGGGTAAAGAAAAAAATCCCTCAAGTGGAAATCTCCCCTTAAGGGGGGGATGGCCGGATTTATTAGCTCATTTATGTATCTTTTAATTATTATTATTATTATTATTATTATTATTATTTGTGTTCCTCCCTAGACCTACATCAATCTTAAAAAAGCAAGCACCCAAGACCCTCCTTCAAGATAAATTTGTACATTTTCGATAGAAAAATTTCCCGGCCGAAGGCCGGTTCCTCTTAAATCACAGGTTCGCTATCGCTCACCAGGAAAAATCAGACACCTAAATAACACGAAAAGTCATAATATTGACAAAGAAATGGTGCGAAAGGTCTTAAAATCGCCAAACTAATGATGCAAACGTCTTAAGATCTGAAAACTAATGGGGACAAACATGAAGGAGAAGGGAGTCTCGAAAAACGACCCATCCCCCCTTAATAAATGAAGGTGGATGGTGGAGAGGATCGTAACCGTGAAATGAAGGCAATATACTATAGTCCGTGCATTATAGGTAGGCCAGAAATCCTGACTCCTATCCTCTGTAAAGCCAGTGTCACACGAGCGCTTTTTCCGGCAACTTTCGACGAGCAAGATTGTTTTCGTGCTATTTTGAGCCTCTTTCGCATTGGCATCGGAAACTAGATCGCAGGTAGATTATGTTAGCTAGTTTAATTCTTATGTACAGTCGCGCTAATAAGTGATGTCTCGGCACCAAGTATGTTTTGATCAATAATTGGTATCAGCAATATCTAAGTTTGATTTCTTTATATCGAGTGAACTATACAAACATGTTCCTACACTTAACCACCCTATTCAACATCTGACAGACATTAATACAGCACAGAGCGAGCCAAACGTAATGACAGCTGGGACATGACTTATTAGCGCGACCGTACCGGTAACATATATTTTCGAGCTGGCACACAACAATTGCTCGTAAAAATTGACGGAAAAATCGCTCGTGTGACACCTCCATAACTCAAAAAGGGCTAGAGAAAATGGGATGTAAATATTCACACCTATCCTGTCTGACTCTTCCCAAACAATATATAGTCCAGATAGCCTGACTCGGTAACTCAAAAAGGGCTAGAGCAAATGGGCTTTTATATGTTCACACCTACCCTGTCTGACTCTTCCCAAATGGTAGATATATTAGGTAGGCCAGAAATCCTAACGCCTAACCTGGGTAACTCAAAAAGGGCTAGAGCAAATGGGCTGGAAATGTTCACACCTATCCTGTCTGACTCTTCCCAAATGGCAGATATACCGTATTAGCTCGAGTACTCTAGTCGTTTGTTAGTCCTAGATGTGTTAGTGGTCAAGATATATATGGCCTATCTATAATGAAGAGTGTATAGTTGAGTGATGATATAGAGTTAAGAGGGTAGTGCATGCTTGGTTTTAGGTCTATGTATTTATTCATGTATACCGGTAATATGTTTGTGTTTCCTTGCTATACCTCCATAAACAAACACTCCCTAGACCCCCTTTCAAGATAAGTTTGTACATTGTTCGGTAGAAAAAATGTTCCGGCCGAAGGCCGATTCCCTCTAAAATTACAGGCTCGCTATCGCTCGCCAGGAAAAAATCGCCACCTAATTGGCAGTCTTAAAATTGACATAAATGGGGCGAAATGTCTTAACATCGCCAAAGTAATGGGGCAAACGTCTTAAAACTAACAAACTAATGGGGCTAAGCATGAGGGAGAAGGGGGTCCACGGGAAAAAAACTCAAGTGAAAATCTCCCCTTAAGGTGAGTGTGTGTGTGATAAGTCCAGATGATGGTAGTAGTACAGGTAAACAATAATACCAACACCAACCACACCTCCAGGAACTATGACAGGACTACCCACTATTACTGCTGTACCCGAATACTAAAGTCACCTCAGGCTAACCTGCCAGAAATTGGTAACGCTGCCTAATTAGCCTATACAGCATATATCATGATATATATTATATTATATATTATATAATATGCATAATATTAATATTGTATATATATATATATATATATATATATATATATATATATATATATATATATATATATATATATATATATATATATATATACCCACTTGCTGCCAAGGATTTTAACAGTCTGGCCTCTGCCTGCAACAGATCCGACCTCCTCATGTTGCAATCACTGTTTATTATGACTAGGCAACCTCAGCTCAACAATTGTACCGCTCTGCAACTTTTTACACAATAATTTATGTAAGCATTGCACTGTTCATTTCTATGCTTATGTATATTTTTCTTAATATTCTTAGGTTTTATAGTTTATGTTCATTTAACTGTTAATATTAGTAGTATTTTAATTTCAACTGTAATAGTTCGTCATAAACAATGTATTCACCACTACATACTCTATTGGTTCATTTGATTGCTTTGGTCGTTAGTTTTGAATCTCTAGACATAATTTACATAATTACAATGCATTTTAAGTAGTAGAATATTTGCCTAAGTGATGATTTAGTATATTTTTAATTTGTAGGCATTACTCTTTTATAAATACATTTTAGGCATTATCTTCGTGTTTAATATATATCGCATTCACTATAATTATTTTCACATTCCGTCTAGATAAATAACTCGTGTCTTGTGGATTCACCTGAACATTTAGTTTTCCTTTTAATTTCGGTTGGTGTTGCAGAAGTCTTAGGATATAAATCTTAGTATTTCGAAATATAGGATGTTTTTATATCGAAATATTCATGGAAATTTTATGAGAAAGAACGAAACTGAATGGTTTAATTGTGTAGCTTATGCTGACAAGTGTTGTTCTTATCAAGACGGTATCACACTAGGGCTTTTATAGTCAACATTCTATGATCAACAATCTTCTGGCAACATTACTGGAATATTGTGCACTGGCATCGGAAACTAGACTGGTGATAGATGAATTTACGTAACTGAAATATTGTAAATGTTGACCTCATAAGCTGCCAGACCAGTGTTGAGCATAAATGTTGAGGGAAAAAGCGTTCGTGTCATACCGGCTTTATTAGCACTGATGGAGAAATGATGCTCCGAAACGTCTGGTTAATAAAGAAAATGTTCGTGGCTGCGCTCGTCTTACTCTTCCTTATATATATATATATATATATATATATATATATATATATATATATATATATATATATATCTGCACACGAGTCAGCCAGGGAATAGGATATTTGCAGCCCATGTGTTCTAGCCCTTTTTGAGTTAGGCCTACATAGATTAGGTCACGTTTGTTGGCCTACTTCTAGTGAATCGACTATAAAATGTGTTGTGCCTGAGTCCTGTAGAGCAGTTGTGGTGTGTGTGTGTGTGTGTGTGTGTGTGTGTGTGTGTGTGTGTGTGTGTGTGTGTGTGTGTGTGTGTGTGTGTGTGTGTGTGTGTGTGTGTGTGTGTGTGTGTGTGTGTGTGTGTGTGTGTGTGTGTGTGTGTGTGTGTGTGTGTGTGTGTGTGTGTGTAGCAAGGGGTCTGTAGCGTGCCCTAGTACAGTTTATCAGTCTCCAAACATTAGTTGGTTATAGTGTGTGTGTATAACAGGGGAGAGAGACAGCCTGGCATCTCATTATACCGTATAGGCCTAAGGTAACAAGTATAGGTAAGTCACCGGTATAGCTACACACTCACCCGGTTTTTATGGCCCCCCTTCTCCCTCGTGTTTAGCCCCATTAGTTTTTAAGACGTTCGGCCCATTAGTTTGGCGATATTAAGAATTTACGCTCCTTTTCTTAGTCAATATAAGACCTTTCGTGCCATTTAGGTGTCGATTTTTTCCTGGCGAGCCTGTAATTTTAAAAGTAAGCTGACTTCAGCCGGGACATTTTTCTACCGAAAAATGTACAGATTTATCTTGAAGGGAGGGTCAAGGGGGTCTTTTTTACAGCTTGATGGAGGTTTAGGAAGGAAACTAAACCATAATAAAAAGATACAACAATAAGCAAATAGATACGCCCATCCCCCCTTAATTAACAGTAAGATGTATAGGTAAGTCAACGGTTTATCTCCACACTCATCCTGATATATGTTCCCAAGATATAGCACTAAAGTAGGATGTATAGGTAAGTCAACGGTATAGTCACGCAATTATTCTACTGTATATCCATCCAGATATAGCACTAAGGCAAGATGCATGCGTAAGTCAACGGTATATCTGTTTTCAACAAGATGGAAAACATAAAAGAAAACGGAAACATTATGAGGGGAGTAGAACAATTATAATACATTGGTTTTCTGTAAACAATCAATAATTACAATTATTGTGTAATCGATATATCATAATGAGAATAGAACTTCATATTGACATTTGGAAGTAGGCCTAGTTCTATTTTTCTTTAATATCAATACTCGATAGTAAAAATGAAAGTAATTATTGTTTATAGCAAGAATCCCTAATGATTCAAAATTTGATTTTTAAAGGGCTCAAACATTCAAATAGGCCTATGCTTATTGTGAATCACGACTGAATTGAGTAAGAAATTAACAGATAATTCCGTTACCGGTATTAACCCTTACGCTGCGGGCTTATTTACGCTATAATAGGGCTTATTCAGGCACTCCTGATTGCTTAAGCAAGTGCCTGAATGAAATTAAATGTTTACAGCAAAAAAATAGAAGAAAATAGCTTCAAAAATAACACCAGAACGAGCTTCGTAGCGCGCGGGGTTCACCCACAGCGCTACCACGGACATCGGCAATATTCGCTAATTATTAGCAATGTCGCGCTACATTTGCCTTTGGCAGCACTACGTATATCTCGCGAGAGATGGGTTGAGACTTTCAGTGCCCCGGCAGACGTGCTGAAGAGCGGACGGGAGCCTGCCGCGCTCCCACTCACTCGCACTTGTGTCCACAGGCTTTAATGGGCTTTAAATTGCAGTAAATTGCCATGGCGTTCCAGAACGGGTCCCATAATGAAAGAGTTAAACCATGAAAATTACATTCATACCACGAAAACTAGATTGATATAACAGGAATAATATTATTCATACCAAAATAATGAATACCGGTACATAAATAATATATTGTAAAGCACAGGATAATTATGTTGGTACTTACTTATTTGAGGAGAAGAAGATTGGTCATAGCACTGGACTGGCAATACTACTGACTCGGTGTCAGTTCTTGGTATATCTGAGAAAGAAATGATACAAGAGTCAATTGATATATGTTCTAATAATATGAATGTCTTGCCCCCACCCAGTGTCCCCAACCCCCCAAAACTAAAACTAAAATAAATAATAAAAAATCCCCCAAAAATATATGAATAAATAAATAAATTAATTAAATTAAATTAAGTTGAAATGGTGAAAGAGAGCTCAATTAAAGGTATATATATAATATATGTTAGAACATATTTCAGAAATTCATAATATAGAGGCACTAGTGACTATAGCCTACTTGATTTCACGGGAGAATATAAATTCCCGTTTGGCAACTGTCTTCCAAACTGTCCGATTTAGTTCATTCTTATATTGAATAGCTAAATTATATACAATGATGCTAAAGACAAAAGACTTCATTGTTTACCTTTTTTCTAAACACAAACCTAAATGTAACATAGGTATTAGCAGTCAGCTGATGAAATATATGGTTGTGGCCGAGCGTAGGGGACTAAACAGTGACAGAGTAAGGGAAGGAAAGAGGAGGGTGTTAGATACTATGCCATATATCTCCCATGTAAAGCAATGTTGTTATGTAGCACGTGTATAGGTTTGCAGCACTTAAGGCGGTGTCACACGAGCGATTTTTCCGTCAATTTTTACGGGCAATTATCGTCTGGCAGCTTCAAAATACAAGTACCATAAGAATTAAACTACCTAACATAATCTAACTTCGATCTAGCTTACGATTCCAATGCAAATATATCCCTAAATATCACCATAAAAAACTTGCTCATGGAAAATTGACTGAAAAAGCGCTCTTGTGACACCGGCTTTATAAAAGATCATAACGTCAGTCAATATCATCACATTCAATTGGCTATCATATTATAGTTTGCAGTGGCAGAATTGTTTTAATGTTACTAAGTAGCTTCAAACCAATTATATACATAAATCTTGACATGTCAATTTAGCCAATGCAATCAGAGCCAGCCAAATATTTAAGAAGACTAATTAGATTCCGAATTACATACATCAAACGTTTGAAGGACCCACATATAGTAAATACACTCTCCACATATATAACGCTCTGTGTGTGAGAGAGAGAGAGAGAGAGAGAGAGAGAGAGAGAGAGAGAGGTAGAGATAGAAGAAGAGAGAGAGAGAAGAGAACAGTATAAGAGAGCTAGAGAGAGAGAGAGGAGAGAGGAGAGAGAGGATAAGAGAGAGAGAGAAGAGAGACAATAACGAGAAGAGACAGACCAGAACGAGAATCGAGAGACAGCGAGACAGAGAGAGACCGAGAAGAGAGAGAGAGGCAACAAAGCGAGAAGAGAGCGAGAAGGCGAGAGCCGAGACACAGATCTAGTAGAGTAGAGAATGCGAGAGCGAGAGCGAGAGCGAGACAGAGAGAGAGAGAGAGGAGAGACAGAGAGAGAGAGAGAGGAGAGACAGAGAGAGAGAGAGAGAGGGCGAAAGAGACAGAGAGAGAGAGACAGAGAGAGAGAGAGATGCTGTATCAATCCTACCACCACTAATAGGGAGATACGAGCCTATGAATTTGTTTTAGTAACTTCCAAATTATAAACAACATGCCGAGGTACCCGCAACCTGTGTGGGTCAAAGACTAGCCCCATTATCCCAAGCAGACTGCACGTTGGTAATAAATTCTAAGGGGTTTACCTATCCCCGTGTACGCTATTATTATTATTTGTTTTAATGTTATTTGTTATGTATTTATATATTTACTTATTTATATATATATACAGTATATATATATGTGTTTTCATTTACGGCGGCGTACATCCGTAGAGTTTGTATTTATGTTATTGTTATTATTTAGTTTTGCTTTATTTATGTATGTACTTATCTATTTTTATCTATTTATATGGATTTTTACTTATATACCGAGAGTGTGTGTGTGTACTTACTCTAGTTGTACTTACTCTAGTTGTATTGCGGGAGTGAGCATGCTCGTTATTTCCCGCCTCCCTCCTATTTGTAGGTTTTATATGTAATCGTTGGAATGGCTGTGGATGTGTGTGTAGTCTGTATTTTGTAGCCAATTGGCGACATCGGAAACGAAGGCTTAGGGGGGATCGGTATGGGAACCATTCTCAACTATAGACGGTACCGGCCTCGCCCGAAGGCTTAGGTTAGCCATCATCTTATGTGAACCATTATGATAACCCATCTCACCTTGTACCATTTTTGCCAACCCCAGATGGGACGTCACAACGTCGTCCACTTATTCCAGGTACCTATTTACAGCTAGGTGAACTGAGGCTAACACATGAAAGTAGACAAGCCCAATTTGTCTCCGCCCGGCCGGGATTGAACCCCCGACCCCTCGTGTGTGAGACGAGAGCTCTACCTACTAGGCTACGAGGGCTGTGTGTGTGTGTGTGTGTGTGTGTGTGTGTGTCTCGCTAAAAACCTTTTCTGTGACCCCCAGCCAAGTCTCATCTCCATAGTCCCAAGTGGTTGGGAACTAGTCAAACATACAAACACACTAAACCACTTTATATGTATATATAAAATACAACCTCGTCCGCAGCAACTGTCAACGTTACTAATGAACACACACGCCTCTAACATGTGTATCACGCCGGGACACACACACACACACTCACACACACACACACACACACACACACACACACACACACACACAAATACAATAAAATAAATAAGTAAAAATACATACTAGATACAAATAAATATATAAGTACCAAAAAAAAAAATAAAAAAAAAAAAAAAAAATTACGCATATACGCCGCCATAACTAAAGCGTAGCGACCTGACCCACTCAACTGATGGCTATGTTGATATGTCCCGCTTGGCACCGTCTAGTATTATAGTGTACAGTGAAGGCCATGAATACTGGAACACCCTTTAGTTTCCTCCCTAGACCTCCATCACGCTTTATATAACATCCCCCCAAGACCCTCCTTCAAGATAAAATTGTATATTTTTCGATAGAAACATTTCCCGGCCAAAGGCCGGTTCCTCTTAAATTACAGGCTCGTTATCGCTCGCCAGGGAAAAAATCGACACCTAAATGACACAAAGTTTAAATATTGAAAACGAAATTGGGCGAAAGGTCTTAGAATAAATTGAAATATATAAGTAAAAATACACACATATATATATATATATATATATATATATATATATATATATATATATATATATATAACTAGAAAACAAAATATATATAAGTAAATATATAAAACAAAAATAAATAAATAAATAAAACAATCTACGCATATACGCCGCCGTAAATCAAGCGTAGCGACATGACCCACTCAACTGATGGCTATGTTGATATGTCCAGCTTGGCACCGTATAGTATATAGTGTACAGTGAAGGCCATGAATACTGGAACACCCTTTACCAGAATATCAGACCCACAGCAGTGAAAAGTGGAAGCCATTAGTCAGATTATTCTTATCAGAGTATTTCAACATTGCTTCAGTGTATCAGCCTTTGCTATAGGCTATACATTACACAGACATTCCTTGACACAACATAACTAAGCATAGTTAAAGTGAATTAAAGAGTAAATTCATCAAAGCCATAGAGAGATAAATAAGATAGAACTTGTGAAAAGGGAAGAGACAAATAAGATAAAAATTGTGGAAGGGGGGGGGGGGGGGCTGATACTTAACCATATGAGGTCAGATGGTGTGTCCTTTGCATCCCTCCTAAAAACTATACATAAAGGGCTTTCTTACTTCAGGAAATTTTTGATCATCTTTATATGAAATACAAAATTTAAATTTTAGTTTGTGTGTCCATTCTTATCTGTTTTGTTTTGTGTTGTCCCTATTCTTGCTCTGTCTTGAGTCGCCCCCCCCCCCCCCCCCCCAAAAAAAAAAGAAGGAAAAGTGGGAATTGGGCCTGAGTAAATAGATAGATAGATAGATAGATAGATAGACAAGTATATTAAAAGTAAATGTATATACTTATTTATTGTTGTACTGTTTGTTTCAATCAAATATCTAGCTAATGACTATACTCGGTATAATTTCAGCTGACGGTAAATTGAATTATTTAGCAGCTGATGTCTCGATAACTAACGGGATAATAAGAAACTACCATGTCTCTGCTTCATATTAGTGCCAAATTTCCATGATTGACAACAAATTTCGAAACAAAACCTACATAATCAAGCTGAAGACAGCATTTCACCGTCAGTTGAGAATAAAAACAGCGTATATGTAAAACTATACACGGAGACACAGATACAATAACAGTAGACACGTGGTATAGTCTGTTCAGTAGTAGCAGGCCAGAAATACTGACCCCAAACCTCTATAACTTAAAAAGGGCTAGAACAAATGGGCTGAAACTATGCACACCTATTTCATAGCTGACTCTTCCCAAATGGCGGAAATATTAGCTCGTTTACACTATAGTCTATTCGCTGTAAGTAGGCGAGAAATCATGACCACTAACTTCTGTAACTAAAAAACGACTAGAGTGATCGAGCTAATATTTCTACCATTTGGGAAGAGTCAGTCAAGGAATAGATGTGGAAATGTACAGCCAATTTGCTCAAGCCCTTTTTATAGTTACCGAGGATAGAGGTCATGATGTCTCGCCTACTTACAGCGAATAGACTATAGTCCCTTTTGAGCTTCAAGAGCTTAGAGATAAAGATTTTGGCCTATATATAATGAACGGCATATAGTAGATAAGTGCACAGTACGGTATCTTATAACATCCCGTTCAGTACTTCATATAATTATAATTATTATGTTCTATCCAACAACCAACTCTACTCCTAAAATCGATTAATGAAATATTACAAACACATGTGGCAGTCCGTGGATTCGAACCCAGGACGCTCACACCGAATATCAACACCTTATGCATTACACCACGAAGGCAGTTAAAGAATGGTGGACACTGCCTACGATATATTATGCAACTTCGAATCCTGCATATCAATCTAAGCATGTACACACAAATACACGAATTGGCCACTTACGAGTTTCAGGCTATAAGAAAGTTGGTGCTGCAGACATCGATATTTACAAATAGATTAAATATATATGTTTGTGATAAATAGAAAGTTATATTAATGTTATATATATATATTTGTTTTTGTCTTCATATATACACTACAACCTCATTGTAGATGGTAATTCTGATAAATATCGATGGCTAACGCTCCAACTCCCTTATAGCTCGAAACTCGCAAG
>CM064495.1:8416831-8441831 GCA_032716605.1 Paralithodes platypus
CTCTCTCTCTCTCTTTTGGTGGAAATACACTTTATCATTTTTATTATTGCTTTTACTCATTTTCACTCTTTCACACTCACTCCTTCACACACACCCACTCTCTCGTTGTTGATTTGCATTTGTATATATTTAAATATTAACTTTTTTCATTGATTGCAACATTTGTTTTCGGGTTCTCTCCTTTAATCTTCTTCCAACTGCCTCTCCCTTTCTCTCTATTGTTTATGGTGCTGGTGAAGGGGAGGAGGGGTTCGAAGCTGACTTACGGCACGGTACGGTAGGTTGAATGCTCTGACACACATACACACACACACACATTCTCATATCCATATCACAACATAGGTAAGTAAGAGTGAGAGATAGATAGATAGATAAATGGTTAGATGAATGGATGGACATATAGTTAAATGGTTAGATGGATGGGTGGATAGATAGATAGACAGATATATAATTAGATAGATGGTTAGATAGACGGATATGTATAAATATATATATACCGTATATATATATATATATATATATATATATATATATATATATATATATATATATATATAGAGAGAGAGAGAGAGAGAGAGAGAGAGAGAGGAGAGAGAGAGAGAGAGAGATAAGGTATAGACAGATGGATGGATAGATATAGATAGGCAGATATAAATATAAATAGGTAGATTAATGGTTAAATAGATAGATAGATATAGATAGTTAGATAAATAGATAGATACAGAGATAGATAGACAGACAGACAGATGGATAGATAGGGGAGGGTGTGAGGCTTACGTCCAGTAGGCTACACTGAATTGTTTGGCACACTCATGCATTCTCAGATCACATAGATAGATATACAGATAGATAGATAGATAGATATATAAAAAGATAGACAGACCGACCGAGACAGATAGATCTATAGATATATAAACAGACAGACAGACAGACAGATATATAGATAGATAGATAGATATATTAAATAGATTGAGGAAGGTGGGAGGCTTACTTACGGGACACCAACTCACTTTCACACATACACACATACACATACACTTTCACACATACACATTCACACATACACTTCCACACATACACACATATATAGACATACATACATAGTGTGTGTGTTCTATATAGGCGATCCCAAGTAATAAAAAACACATATATAATCTTACTCTCACTTTTAAAATGCAATAGGTAATCATGCAAAATGTCAAGCAAAATCTCTCTCTCTCTCTCTCAGGCTCTGAATATGCAAGAGGTGTATGAACGACAGGACAGATGAGTGTGAAGGCGTGTGTATGTGTGGTGGTGGTGGTGGTGGTGGTGGTGGTGGTGGTGGTGTGTGTGTGTGTGTGTGTGTGTGTGTGTGTGTGTTTTTTTTTTTTTTTTTTTTTTTTTTTGTGTGGTGATAGTTGTGTGTGTGTGTGTGTGTGTGTGTGTGTGTGTGTCTCCTAATATATGGGATCTGCCGTGTGTGGGCCAATCGGTTCTCTGCAGACTCCCGTTTTCTTATGTTGTTATGTTTTTAATTATAAGTCACAGGCATATTAAAATTCGGATGTAAAATTTGAACAATGAGAGAGAGAGAGAGAAAGAGAGAGAAAGAGAGAAAGAAAGAAAGGAAGAGAGAGAGAGAGAGAGAGAGAGAGAGAGAGAGAGAGAGAGAGAGAGAGAGAGAGAGAGAGAGAGAGAGAGAGAGAGAGAGAACAATAAGCGTGGTCCTCCAAAATGGCCGCTCTGTCCCCTCTAACCGTTATTGACACTTGACCCTATCCTCTCTTAATTCGTTATTGTCATCCCCTCTCCTCATCCATTATGGCTTATTCCGTCTTTTATCAGTGTCCTTCCCTCTTCCTTCCTTTGGCTGGCTCCCGTGCTCGCTTGGTTCACTTTACCTCGTGTTTTGTGTTATTTCCTCTTTCTCTTTCTCTCTTTCCCTGCTAGATGCTCTGTTTTCTTTCTCTCACTCTCTTTCTCTTTCTCTCACTCTCTTTTTCTTTCTCTCACTCTCTCTCACTCTCACTCTCTTTCTCTCACTCTCTCTCACTCTCTTTCTCTTCCCTCTTTCTCTCTTCCCTCTTTTTCTTTCTCTCTTTCCTCTAAGCCGACTCGAGACAGAGCCCGAACAGACACAACATTTAAAGTTCCAGTTCTTAGGGTCCGACACCACTTTCGCGTTTCCTCGCCCCTTACTCTGTCTCGTCTAGTAGATGAATTTTACAAGGGAGGAGGATTCCTATAGTCTATTCGTTGTAAGTAGGCGATAAGTCATGACCTCTATCCTCTGTAACTCAAAAAGGGCTAGAGCAAATTGGCTGTATATCTCCACATCTATTCCTTGACTGACTCTTCCCAAATGGTAGAAATATTAGCTCGATTACTCAAGCCGTTTTTGAGTTACAGAGGTTCGAGGTCATGATTTTTCGCCTACTTACAGCGAATATATAGACTATAGCCGACCGCCCCTATATATATACTGTATATATATATACTGTACATACATACATACATATATATATACAGGTATATCCACGCGATCATACATATCATTAATCCATTGATGAGCGTCGGCATAGAATTACAATAACTACCGGTACATATAATCTAATATAAGTGGTGAGATTAATCAAAATAATATAGGGTAATAAAGCGAGCATCGAGTACCATATTATTGGTGATCATAATATATAGCTCTGTGTTACCATATGTCAAGTGCAAATGATGCTTTAATTGATAACTATTTATGGATTTCATTAAGGGGGAATGGACGTATTGATTTGCTCATTTAGTTCGTTTTCTATTGTTTATTTAGTTCGTTTTCTATTGTTTATTTAGTTCGTTTTCTATTGTTTATTTAGTTAGTTTTCTATTGTTTATTTAGTTCGTTTTCTATTGTTTATTTAGTTCGTTTTCTATTGTTTATTTAGTTCGTTTTCTATTGTTTATTTAGTTCGTTTTCTATTGTGTATTTAGTTCGTTTTCTATTGTTTATTTAGTTCGTTTTCTATTGTTTATTTAGTTCGCTTTCTATTGTTTATTTAGTTCGTTTTCTATTGTTTATTTAGTTTGTTTTCTATTGTTTATTTAGTTAGTTTTCTATTGTTTATTTAGTTTCCTCCCTAGACCTCCACCAAGCTTAAGAAATCACCCACCAAAACCCTCCTTGAAGATAAATTTGTACATTTTAATTACAGGCTCGCTTTCGCTCGCCAGGCAAAAATCGACACCTAAATGACACGAAAACTCTTAATATTGACAAAGAAATGGGGCGTAGTCTTAAAATCGCCAAACTAATTTGCCGAGCGTCTTCAAATCTAAACACGAGGGAGAATGGGTATTATAAAAACTAACTATTCTTCCTAAACATAAACAATCAAACAAACTTACAGAAACACACAAACAGACACAAACAATAACAAAGACAAACAAACAAAACAACTTACGGAGAGGCAGAGACACAAAGACAAACATACAAACATTCAGACAAACAGACACATACAATAACAAAGACAAACAAACAAACAAACGGACCCACAGTCCCTTTTTGGTACACATTAATTTATCTCACAGCCAACCCTTCCTTGTAACACTCTCACTCACTCTCACTCACTCACACTCTCTCGCTCTCTCACACACACACTCACTCACTCACTCTATCTGTGTTTTTTCTATGTGAGTGAAGGAGACCAAAGGCAGAATTGTGTGTGTTTGTGTGTGTGTGTGTGCCTGTGTGTCTGTATGTGTGTTCACTCTCTCTTTCATTGTACTTTTGTTTTTCTTGCAACACACACACTATCACACACTCTCTCTCTATATCTCTCTCTCTCTCTCCCTAAAAAGAGCTGGCAGCGTGGTGGCGTAAGGGTGGTATCTGTGTGTGTGTGTGTGTGTGTGTGTGTGTGTGTGGTGAGGGGGTGGAGGGGAATATACGCCCACCCATATAAGGCATACCCCCACACCACCACCACCTGCCCATGTGGAATACACCCTATGGTCCTCCTCCTCTCTCTCTCTCTCTCTGAACGGAGGGTGAGGAGAGAGCCTTCTTCTTTTTTCTCCAACTTCTCTTTTCTATCGGATATGCCATTTCTACCAGAATTAAGTCCTGACCACCTAGTTTGGATCGTAAGGTTTGTGTGGCCAGTGTATCCATGTAAATATATGTAAATCTATATAAATATATCTCGCACACACACTCACTCTCACTCTCTCTCCTCAGTACGGTATCTCTCTCCGTATCTCTCTCTCTCTCTCTCTCTCTCTCTCTCTCTCTCTCTCTCTCTCTCTCTCTCTCTCCCTCAGTACGTCTCTCCTCTCGCCGTCGTCACTCTCCGCTCTCTCGCATCCTCTCCTCTGCGCTCCTCAGTACGGTATCCCTCCTCAACCCTTCCCTCCCCTCCACTTTGCTTGTCGGAAATGCTCTTTCATCTCTCTCTTCATCATTTCCACGTGTCCTAAATCTTCTCCTATCTCTGTCGGAGGAAGAGGAAGAGGAGGAGGAGGAGGAGGAGGAGGAGGAGGAGGAGGAGGAGGAGGAGGAGGAGGAAGAGGAAGAGGAAGAGGAAGAGGAGGAGAAGGAAGAAGAGGAAGAGGAAGAGGAAGAGAAGGAGGAAGAGAAGGAAGAAGAGGAAGAGGAAGAGGAGAAGGAATACAAAGGAGAACAAACTGCAACATACCTATTGGTCCTTACGGGGCTATTTGAATATCTAAAACTATTAATCTATTGACTACGAGGTAGAGATGAGGAGTACAAAGGAGTACAAAGGAAATCAAGTAACAACAGATCTAGTGACCCTTCTAGGTTGCTTGTCCTCCAAAACACTGAGGATCAAGTGTCCAAACAGTGGTTTAGAGTGGGTAAGGGAACATTGGAAAGGGAATTACTGCCCTGGAACTAATGTCCGTGGCAGGATTAGGAAGTTAGTAGGGGACAGATGGGTTAGTAACTGAGGGGGGGATAAAATAAAGTTATTCATTTACAAACGCAGTCAGTCGCGGTTTGAAGCGAGATATTTGTCTAGGCGGAGTTTAAATGAATCAACGGTGATGCAGTCTATAACGTTACGGGGAAGCCCATTCCACAAGTTGACAACTCGATTGAAGAAGAAATTCTTAGATTCGTGTGAGTTAAAAGATTTACCAATAATTTTGCAACCGTTTCCCCGCGTGTAATTAGATTGGTCGATAGTGAAGTACTTACTACAGTTCATATTGTCTATGCCTTTGATGATTTTGAACACTTGAATTAAGTCACCTCTTAATCTGCGCTGGGTTAAAGGAAATAGATTTAATTATCTAAGACGCTCTTCGTATGGTTTGTTCTTTAGGCTAGGTATCATTTTGGTAACTCTACGTTGAACTCGTTCTAGCTTGTTTATATCTTTTTGGTAATAAGGGCACCAGGATTGAACGCAGTATTCCAGAAGAGGGCGGACTAAGAAATTGTAAAGGGTAAGGATAACTTCTTTGGAGTTAGGCTCAAATGACCTGCCTATAAAGCCAATTATTTTGTTTGCCCTTCTTAACAACTTCTGAACATTGTTGACTCGGTTGTAGGTTACTCGATATTGTTACTCCCAGATCGGTTTCTCTGTTTACATTCTTAAGCTGAGTGCCATTCATCGAATAGTTGGCTTTCTCATTTAGGTATCCGATATGTAGTACTTTACATTTATCCGCATTGAAACTCATTTGCCAAATTTGGGCCCCACATGACAATTTATCTAGATTGTGTTGCATATCGTCAACTTTTCTTTTGAGAGTACGCTATTTGCAATTTTTGTATCGTCAGCAAATTTTGAGATTGTACAGGTGAGGCCCTCATCTATGTCGTTGATTGTAAATTAGAAAGAGAATTGGTCCTAGTACCGATCCCTGGGGTACCCCGCTACTTACATTGGTCCATTTAGATGCCTTACCGTTTATGACTACTCTTTGCTTTCTGTCGCTGAGCCAATTTTCTATCCATTTCAACACACCGTCTTGTATTCCATGCGCTTTTAGTTTTAGAGGTAAACGTTTGTGGGGAACTTTGTCAAAGGCCTTTTGAAAATCAAGGTATATAATATCTACAGCTTTACTCTCATCGTAGAGGTTGAGGATATCGTGGAAGAAGTCTAAGAGGTTTGTTAAACAGGAACGTTTTTTACGAAAGCCGTGTTGAGTATCTTTAAGTATGTTATTTTCCTCTAAGTGATTTACGAGTCTGTCTCGTATGACCGTTTCTAGCATTTTACATACCACTGAGGTTAAGCTAATTGGACGATAGTTACTGGGTAGGGATTTGCTGCCTTTTTTAATATCGGTGTTACGGTTGGCTAGCTTCCACTGATCAGGCATAGTTCCAGACTGCAAGGATTTATTGAAGTAATGTCAGTGGTTTGGAGAGCTCAGCCTTAGCTTCCTTCAGAACTCTAGGCGAGATTGTATCAGGTCCAGGCATTTTATTTACCTTGAGTTTATCTAAAGAATTCAATACTTATCTCTCTGTAACGGTGATATTGCTAAGAACATCAGAACGATCAATCTGAATCGGCGATGGTGTGGGGATATCACCGAGGTCTTCTGTTGTAAGAACTGATGCAAAGAAGATATTGAGGGCATTACTCATTTGTACTTCGTTTTTGGTGTATTTTCCAATTTCATCGACTAACGGTCCAACAGTTGAAGTAACTATTTTGTTCTTTCTGATATAACTATAGAATTCTTTCGGGTTTGTTTTACTTTGATTCGCAATATGTAACTCTAAGGTCTTTTTACTTTGCTTAATTAACTTTTTGGCTTTGCGTCGTAGCTCTTCAAATTTCACCCGTTCTTCGTCATTTTGTGAGGATTTTAATCTATCATTAGCACATTTTTTAGCAAGCAGGCAGTTTGAAATATCTTTATTCCACCATTTGGGCTTATTATTATGGCCTGGACGCCGTATTTTCGATGGTATGCAGTCTTGCACTGCTTTTAGGTACCGGTAAGTGGTTTCGAATAACTTCCCAAGATGTATTTATGTCATTATTGTTAATTAAAAAGCTCCAGTCAGTTTCTTTAAACATAGCTCTAAGTTTATGGAAGTTTGCTTTCTTGAAATTAGGGACTTTTTCGATGCTACTATTTGGTTCGTTACTAATAAACTTTAAAGTGAAAGTTATCGTACGATGGTCGCTGTTACTGAATTCATCACCAACATTCAAATTCTCTATTAATTCTTCTTTTGGTGCAAGTACAATGTCAAGAACGTTATTACCACGGGTCGGCGTTCGAACAAATTGATAAAGCGAACTCTCTTGCAAGTTCGTATACAAGTCATGTCCGGGGAGGGAGGGAGTCAGGAGGAGGAGGAAGAGGAGTGGGAGGAGGAGTGGGAAGAGGAAGAGGAGTGGGAGGAGGAGTGGGAGGAGGAAGAGGAGGTGGAGGGGAAGGGGGCGGGGAAGGGGACGAGAGAGAGAGAGAGAGAGAGAGAGAGAGAGAGAGAGAGAGAGAGAGAGAGAGAGAGAGAGAGAGCAGAGAGGGTGGTAAAAAGTAATGGTGAAGTCTGCTAGGGAGAAGACGCACACAAAAACACCATGTGGAGAGTGTTACGCGGAAATGTCTGACTAGTGTATTTTTCAAGAAGTACAGCGGCTTAAGGGGAGGTTTTTAGTTGATTCCCTAGACTTTCATCAAGCTTAAAATTACACCCCCTAGACCCCCTTTCAAGATAAATTGGTACATTTTGCGGTAGAAAAAATTCCCGGCCGAAGGCCGGTTCCCGTTAAATTACAGGCTCGCTATCGCTCGCCAGGAAAAAATCGACACCTAAATGTCACGAATGGTCTTAAAATTGACAGAAATGGGGCGAGGGTTCTTAAAATCGCCAAACAAATGGGGCGAACGTCTTAAAATCTCAAAAACAATGGGGCTAAACATGAGGGAGAAAGGGGTCCAGAAAAAAATCCTCCAGGTGGAAATCTCCCCTTAACCCCTTCCGTACCGGCGACATCTTAACTATATTTAGACGAGTGTGTGCTGATTACGAAGGATCTGTGGTGGCAAAATGGGTTAAGGGGAGGTTTCTAGTTTGTTTCCTACTCCTCCAGCAATCTTAAAATGTCACCCCCTTGAGCCCCTTTCAAGATAAATTTGTACATTTTTCGGTAGAAAAATTTCCCGGCCGAAGGCCGGTTACTCTTAAATTACAGGCTCGCTATCGCTCGCCAGGATAAAATCGACACCTAAATTGCACGAAAGGTCTTAAAATTGACAGAATGGGGCGGACATTCTTAAAATCACCAGTTATGGGGGCAAACGCCCCATTCAGCCTACTGTTTTAAGACGTTTATCCCCATCCAGATGTCAATTTTTTACTGGTGAGCGGTAGCGAGCCAGCATATTTTTTATTTTTGTTTGACAGCAGGAAATTTTTAAATTTTTCGATAAAAAAAAAAGTTTCCGAAAAGCCGGATTTCTTCATATAATGCTGGCTCGCTATCGCTCGCCAGGAAGAAATCGACACCTAGATGGGGATAAACGACTTAAAATAGTTGGCTGAATGGATACAAGCCAGAGAAAGAGAGAACAGGACAGAACAAAAACAGGTCACCCCCTTAAAGAAGCCAGAGATCCACGAACTATTTGGAGAGACTTTCCATGCATGTGGGCGGCAGTAATAAGGCTGAGGTTACCGACGCCCATCCGTCTAGACCACGCCCATCCATCAATCAAGCCAATCACATCAACTACGCCCACTATCTATTTTCAATTTGCACATCCATTTGTTGCTCTGTGCAGGGTGTCAAACGAGAGACGCATTCCATTGTGTGTATGTTTGTGTCATCATTACTCAAGGCGAGGTTTCTAGTGTGTTGCCTAGACCTCCATCAAGCTTAAAATTACACCCTCTAGACCCTCTTTCAAGCTAAATTTGTTAATTTTTCGGTATAAAAATTTCCCGGCCGAAGGCCGGTTCCTCTTAAATTACAGGCTCGCTATCGCTCGCCAGGAAAATGTTTACCCCTGAATGACACGAAAGATCTTAAAATTGACAGAAATGGGGCGAAAGTTCCTAAAATCGCCAAACTAATGGGGCGAACGTCTTAAAATCTCAAAATCAATGGGGCTAAACCTGAATGAGAAAGGCGTTCAGTAAAAAAATCCCTCAAGTGGAAATCTCCCCTTAACACAAACTGTTAAATGTATGCTCTATATTTGCATGTCATTGGAAGTGATCAAATGACCTAGACAATGTTACTTCAGGACACTTTTCCTATATTCCATCTCTCGTAATTCAGTCCCATCATAAAACCCAATTGTACCTTTGCTTCAGTTATACCCGGTACTTCCAATAATATAACAAGATATAGAAAATGTAGTTCCCATCTACAGGTATCCGTATTGTACCGCTACGCTCCTCTTCCTCCACTCCCTCCTCATCCACCCTCCTCTTCCTCCACTCCCTCCCCCTCCACCCCTCTCGCTCCACTTTCCACCGCTCTCCCTACCTTTCCACCCGTTCCACATGGCCAACACAAGGAGAGAAGTGGGTTGGGTATACAAATTTGACGCCCCCAACATCCGTGACCTATTTCCCCCCCCTCCCACCCACCCTGTGACCTATCCTCCCCCCGTATCTCTCTCTCTCTCTCTCTCTTTGTTAACATAATAAGGTCAGTTCCTCTCGCCTTTATTTACAGGTGTATTGGAGAGAGAGAGAGAGAGAGAGAGAGAGAGAGAGAGAGAGAGAGAGAGAGAGAGAGAGAGAGAGAGAGAGAGAGAGAGAGAGAGAATGTTACAAGGAATAGACAGTACCCGGTATCTCAAAGCCCTTGCGGTCCATTCCGGGGAGATACTCGAAGTGGAAAGAGAGAGATTGTGCTTTGCACTACACTCATGACAGAGAGTGCAATATACCATTTAATTTCTTCACGAACTTTTCTAATGAAGACCTATTTACAACTTCTGAGGGAAGTTTGTTCCAAGTAGAACAGATTGTATATGTGAAAAAGGGTCCACAACTCCTCGTGCTGGACTTTCACAATTGACCACTTGCGAGTTTCAGGCTATAAGGAAGTTGGAGCTGTAGACCTCGATATTGAGCAGAATAACCAGCTATAATAGGAGTTTAGTAATTAAATAAATACATAAAACCAAATTCAACATACCTTTTACCTACCAGAAACCTACATTATTATTGCATTTCTGTTTAATATCGTTGTCTACAGCTCCAACTTCCTTATAGAACGAAACTCGCAAGTCGGCAATTGTAACTGCCAGCCATGGTTGCGTGTTGTATAGTACTGCGAATATTATTTACACTGCGGAGGCGGATAATATGCGGATCTTTTGTTGCGGATGCGGATAATATGTGCGGTTGCGGAGGCGGGTGCGGATATCCGATACAACACTACAAAAGAACCAAATTCCTCCCCACAATGACCACCTCATAATTTGGAACATGAGGGTAGGTTAAGCGGTGATACTAAAGCTGACTACCTGTTTACCTAACGTCTAAGATGTCCAATTGGTTTTGTGTACCTGGAGATATGTAGGGGATTATCTTTCAAGCTCTCACTCACACACTCACTCACACTCTCTCTCTTTACCTGCCCAATAAGATGTCTAATTGGTTTCGTGTATACCTTGTGATATGTTAGGGGATTCTCTCTCTCTCTCTCTCTCTCTCTCTCTCTCTCTCTCTCTCTCTCTCTCTCTCTCTCTCTGTGCTTCCATTCTGCTCCATTCAGGCCGATATGTTGGAGATATGTAGGGGATTACGGTACCTACCTACCTCTCTCTCTCTCTCTCTCTCTCTCTCTCTCTCTCTCTCTGGGTATCATTACTGAAGAACTAGTTTAATAAAAGGAGAGACCTGTATGAATCATTAGGTTAAGTGATATTATTTGCACCCTTTGAATTCAAAGATGTCATTCCATAAAAAAATAAAATAAAATAAAAATAATAATATATATATATATATATATATATATATATATTATAATAATAGTAATAATAATAATAATAAAGTAGACTTGCCACTTTTCCCAAAATCAAATTTGTACATTTTGCGATATAAATAAAAATTCCGGGATGAAGGCCGGTTCCTCTTAAATAACAGGCTTGCTTTCGCTCGCCAGGCGGGTGCCCAACCCGAAAGGGGTTGACATAGGGGAGCTATCCCCCCGCCAAAGGCGGCTTTCTAGGGCCTTTCCTAGCTGATGCTGAGAGGATTGGGTTCTAGTCATGTGGTGATGGGCTGGTCTATCATAATGAGAGCTGAGCAATCTCTGCCATACCCATAGCTTACTCTGACTGTTCCTTTTACTTATATATTTTCTAGATCTCAAGTGACGGCGTCTCTTCCGTGAATTGACCTCCCAATCTACCAAGATTGGAAGCCAAAGCGTCACATTTTTCCCTTGCCCCTCAACTTTCTCTTCATAATTGCTGAGGGGCAGAGGGCCCTGGGTGGGGCTTTGGTTTCCTTTCCTTTGGATGTGTTCGCCGCTCCTCTAGCGGCACCAAGGAGCGCGACGCCCCTCGTTATGGGTGGTGATTTGGTCCAGTAGACTGTTTGAAGCGACAGCTCGCTCCCTTGCGAGGATGGGCTTGTCTGGCACTTTTTGCAGTTCCCGGGCCTTTCCGCACCCTCCTCAGCTCCCCGCCATGGAGTGGCTTCAGTCACCCAGGCTTTGTTGTGGTCGGCAGGGAGGGTTCTGTGGGGGCGCTCGGTTATGGCCTTGGAATTGCTCGGGGCCTTGGGGCTGTTCGGCCAGGCAGCTTGGGGTACAGCAACAACAACAACTAAGCGACACGAAAAGTCTTAATATTGACAAAGAAATGGGGCTAAAAGTCTTAAAATCGCCAAACTAATGGGCCGAACGTCTTAAATTATGAAAACTAATGGGGCTAAATATGAGGAGGAAGGGGGACCAGAAAAATAGCCCACCGCCCCTTAAAGGTACAAAACCATTTAATACATGGACCTACCAGTACGGTACTACCCACACAGCTTCCTCGCCATCACGTCAGCCACTCACCTGAGGAGAAGAAAACACACTATTAAACACCAACAATATCGTCTAAGGGTACCGTACCGTAACCAGAATAGGGTAAACATTACGTCATGGTGCTGGAAGGGTTAACTGCAGGATTGGTGAACATTGGGTTGCACACACAATCATTTACCTGCAGATGTGTCTATTAATGAAAATATATGAAACCAGGCACCATTCTTCCTATTAATGACAGAGAGAGAGCGAGAGCGAGAGAGAGGGAGAGGGAGAGGGAGAGTACCTTTCATTAACATATAAAACAAATTTCTCCCCATACCTACCTACCTACCTACCTAACTATGTTGAGTTTGCACCGAGGAGCGCCCCGCCCTTCGTTGTTGTTTGAAAATAATAGATATATAGAACAGTTCATCCTCTTCTCCAATATATATATATAAATAAAGTGAAGAACCAGGCAGGTGAATCTGAGAACCAAAAGAGGGTTGAGATGGGTTGAGGGAAGCGGTGTAAAAGAGAGGGTAAGAGAGAGAGAGAGAAAGTTGGTATGAGATGGGTGGGAAGTGATGGGTTAAGAGAGAGAGAGAGAGAGAGAGAGAGAGAGAGAGAGAGAGAGAGAGAGAGAGAAAGAGAGAGAGAGAGAAAGTTGGTATGAGATGGGTGGGAAGTGATGGGTTAAAAGAGAGAGAGAGAGAGAGAGAGAGAGAGAGAGAGAGAGAGAGAGAGAGAGTACAAAGGAGTACAAAGGAAGTACAAAGGAAATCAAGCAACAACAGGTCTAGGGACCCTTCTAGGTTGCTTGTCCTCCAAAACACTGAGGATCAAGTGTCCAAACAGTGGTTTAGAGTGGGTAAGGGAACATTGGAAAGGGAACTACTGCCCTGCCACTAACGTGGCAGGACTAGGAAGTTAGTAGGGGACATATGGGTTAGTAACTGAGGGGAGGATAAGTTATTCATTTACAAACGCAGTCAGTCGCGGGTTTGATGCGAGATATTTGTTTAGGCGGAATTTAAATGAATCAACGGTGCTGCAGTCTATAACGTCTCGGGGAAGCCCATTCCACAAGTTGACAACTCGATTGAAGAAGAAATTCTTAGATTCGTGCGAGTTAAAAGATTTACCAATAATTTTGCAACCGTTTCCCCGCGTGTAATTAGATTGGTCGATAGAGAGAGAGAGAGAGAGAGAGAGAGAGAGAGAGAGAGATATATAGATAGATAGATAAGATATAGAGTACCGTAGGTAGATATAGATAGAGAGAGACGGGGGGGGGGGGGGGAGATCATAAAAGGGAAGACCAAAACAGAAACTCTTTCCATATAGCATATGTAGCCTAATAATACTAAAGGCAGGTTATAGCCTAGTCTGAATACAGCACTCTCTACCCTTTAACAGACTCATCCCTTGGCGCAGTACTCAGACATTGCAGACGAGGCAGGCTAGACGTATGCTTAGCTCGTGTGTGTGTGTGTGTGTGTGTGTGTGTGTGTGCGGGGTACCCCAGGGATCGGTACTAGGACCAATTCTCTTTCTAATTTACATCAACGACATAGATGAGGGTCTCACCTGCACAATCTCAAAATTTGCTGACGATACAAAAATTGCAAATAGCGTACTCTCAAAAGAACAAGTTGACGATATGCAACACAATCTAGATAAATTGTCATGTTGGGCCCAAATTTGGCAAATGAGTTTCAATGCGGATAAATGTAAAGTACTACATGTCGGATACCTAAATGAGAAAGCAAAACTATTCGATGAATGGCACTCAGCTTAAGAATGTAAACAGAGAAACTGATCTGGGAGTAACAATATCGGTAACCTAAAACCGAGTCAACAATGTTCAGAAGTTGTTAAGAAGGCAAACAAAATAATTGGCTTTATAGGCAGGTCATTTGAGCATAAATCCAAAGAAGTTATCCTAACCCTTTACAATTTCCTTAGTCCGCCCGCTTCTGGAATACTGCGTTCAATCCTGGTGCCCTTATTACCAAAAAGATATAACCAAGCTAGGAACGAGTTCAACGTAGAGTTACCAAAATGATACCTAGCCTAAAGAACAAACCATACGAAGAGCGTCTTAGAGAATTAAATCTATTTCCTTTAACCCAGCGCAGATTAAGAGGCGACCTAATGCAAGGTGTTTCAAAATCATCAAAGGCATCGACAATATGAACTGTAGTAAGTACTTCACTATCGGACCAATCTAATTACACGCGGGGAACTGGTTGCAAAATTATTGGTAAATCTTTTAAACTCGCACGAATCTAAGAATTTCTTCTTCAATCGAGTTGTCAACTTGTGGAATGGGCTTCCCCGAGACGTTATAGACTGCAGCACCGTTGATTCATTTAAATGCCGCCTAGACAAATATCTCGCATCAAACCCGCGACTGACTGCGTTTGTAAATGAATAACTTTATCCTCCCCTCAGTTACTAACCCATATGTCCCCTACTAACTTCCTAGTCCTGCCACGTTAGTGGCAGTAGTTCCCTTTCCAATGTTCCCTTACCCACTCTAAACCACTGTTTGGACACTTGATCCTCAGTGTTTTGGAGGACAAGCAGCCTAGAAGGGTCACTAGATCTGTTGTTGCTTGATTTCCTTTGTACTCCTTTGTACTCCTTTGTGTGTGTGTGTGTGTGTGTGTGTGTGTGTGTGTGTGTGTGTGAGAGAGTGAGTGTGGATGTTTGTGAGAGAGTGAGTGTGTGTGTGTGTGTGTGTGATTGTGTGTGAGAGAGAGAGTGAGTGTGGATGTTTGTGAGAGAGTGAGTGTGTGTGTGTGTGTGTGTGTGTGTGTGTGTGTGTGTGTGTGAGAGGAAGAGAGAGGGAGTGAGTGTTGATGTGTGAGAGAGTGAGAGTACTTTAAAATACTAACTAGTCAATTCCACTTCAGAGAGAGAGAGAGTCTGAGAGTGAGTGTGGATGTGTGTGAAAGTGAGAGTAGGTGCGTGTGTGTGTAGGTGCGTGTGTGTGGGTGTGGGTGTGGGTGTGTGTGTGGGTGTGTGTGTGTGGGGGTGTGTGTGGGTGTGTGTGTATGTGTGTGTGTGTGTGTGTGTGTGTGTGTGTATGTGTGTATGTGTGTGTGTGTGTATGTGTGTGTGTGTGTATTGGTACGGGATGTAGCGTGTATTATTAAGGCTGAACTCAGACAGGCTGGGTGGGGCAGACGTAGCATGGGAAGGGATAGAATTAATAGAATTAATAGAATGATAGAATAGAATGATAGAATAGAATGATAGAATAGAATGATAGAATAGAATGATAGAATAGAATGATAGAATAGAATGATAGAATAGAATGATAGAATAGAATGATAGAATAGAATGATAGAATTAATAGAATGATAGAATAGAATGATAGAATTAATAGAATGATAGAATAGAATGATAGAATTAATAGAATGATAGAATAGAATGATAGAATAGAATGATAGAATAGAATGATAGAATAGAATGATAGAATAGAATGATAGAATAGAATGATAGAATAGAATGATAGAATTAATAGAATGATAGAATAGAATGATAGAATTAATAGAATGATAGAATAGAATGATAGAATTAATAGAATGATAGAATAGAATGATAGAATTAATAGAATGATAGAATAGAATGATAGAATAGAATGATAGAATAGAATGATAGAATAGAATGATAGAATAGAATGATAGAATTAATAGAATGATAGAATAGAATGATAGAATTAATAGAATGATAGAATTAATACAATGATAGCATTTATAGAATGAGAGAATTCATAGAATGATAGCATTAACAGAACGACATAATGAATATAATGATAGAATTACCGTAATAGAATGATATAATAGAATGAGAGAATTTATAGTATTATAGAATTAATAGAATTATAGAAGTGACCCAGCTTGATATGGCCCTGGTTGAGATCTGCCAGCTCAAATGGTCTACTGGTTGAGGCTTTTCGAGAAGCAAACCGAGTAACCGAGTACACGTTTAGAAATGAATGGAGTAAATAGTGAAGTTAAAAATATGTCGTGCGGGGTCTGAGGTCATTGGGTACAGTGTGTGTGTGTGTGTGTGTGTGTGTGTGTGTGTGTGTGTGTGTGTGTGTGTGTGTGTGTGTGTGTGTGTGTGTGTGTGTGTTGGTTTGACTGTGGTCGTGTGCGATGTGGCATAGTGGTTTGGTGTGAGATCTAAGGCTTCCACTGGATACGGTAAGATTGTCTGTGTGGTGGTGGTGTGTGTGTGTGTGTGTGTGTGTGTGTGTGTGTGTGTGTGTGTGTGTGTGTGTGTGTGTGTGGTATAGTATTGGTTTGGCTGTGGTCGTGTGCGATGTGGCATAGTGGTTTGGTGTGAGATCTAAGGCTTCCACTGGATACGGTAAGATTGTCTGTGTGGTGGTGTGTGTGTGTGTGTGTGTGTGTGTGTGTGTGTGTGTGTGTGTGTGTGTGTGTGTGTGTGTGTGTGTGGTATTGGTTTGACTGTGGTCGTGTGCGATGTGGCATAGTGGTTTGGTGTGAGATCTAAGGCTTCCACTGGATACGGTAAGATTGTCTGTGTGGTGGTGGTGTGTGGTGGTAAATAATAATAATAATAAACGGTTTATTAAAGAATGGCAGCCTCATGAGCTGAAAACACACATTTTACAATTTAGTGGATGAACATGAGATGTACAGATATGAAAATGGTAAGCGCAGTTTACAATGTGTGAGTAAAATATACTTTACATTAAAACAAGAAATTAATACAATAATTATGCTAGTGTAAAATACAAATTATCATAAATTAGCCATGAGAGTAAGTGATATACAGTGCATAATTATACAGTACATTTATTTTACTTATATATATACAGAACTTACATATGTACACATACGTACACACATACATACGCATATATATACATACATATATAAGAACATGCAGTAAGTGTGCACATGCCCGTATACATAAACGCTCACGTATGTAAACAAACATACATACATACAAAAACTGTTCTGGTAGGGTCAGGTGAGGCTAATAATGGGAGTTAAATCCTTGGGAGAGATTAAATGAGGGAATTGGTAAAGAGTTAATGGGGCAACGGACTGTAGGTCAGGTGAAGCCAATTAGAATGGAATGTCAAACGTCAGAAGAGATCAAATGAGGAGTTTGAAAAGGGTAAAGGCGAAACGGCCTACGGGGGTCCGTACAGGTAGGGTCAGGTAAAGCCTACTACAATGGGAGGTAATCCTCGGTAGAGAACAAAAGAAGGATATAAAATAAGTAGAGACAGCTTGGGGGAATTATAGTACCAGTATATGGGACATTCTTTAGTGTGTGTGTGTGTGTGTGTGTGTGTGTGTGTGTGTGTGTGTGTGTGTGTTTGTTTGTTTGTTTGTTTGTTTGTTTGTTTGTTTGTTTGTTTGTTTGTTTGTTTGTTTGTTTGTTTGTTTGTGGTGGTGGTGTGTGTGTGGTACTGGTGGCGTGTGTGATGGTGGTGTGTGGTAGTGGTTGTGTGTGTGTGGTAGTAGTGGTGGTGTGTGGTGTTAATCCGAAGTCATTAGGTACAATGTGATGATATAGCCTAGTCGTGGTGTGGTGTTGTGGTGATCTTAGTCCATTGGGTACGGTGTAGTGGTAGTGATGTGTGGTAGTGGTGGTGTGTGTGGTGGTATGTGTGGTGGTATAGGCTAGTAGGGGTAGTGGTGCGGTAGAGTAGTGGTGTGTGTGGTGATGTGTGCTATGGTAATGATGTGGTATATGAGTGTGGTGTGAGATCTGTAGCCATCCCTGGGTACGGTAAGATAGTGTGTGGGTGTGGGTGTGGGTATGTGTGTGTGGAGCTTGGCAAGTACCGGCACCCTTTTTGTGGAGTCCAACGGTCCAACCCACTATGGCCACCCAAACCCCATCCACACCACCCACCAAATCACCACCCAGAACGAGGGGCGACGCGCTCATCGGTGCCACTATGAGAGTGGCGAACACAACCTTAAGTAGGTGACTCTCTCTCTCTCTCTCTCTCACACACACACACACACACCACACAAGCTCAACTCTCTCACACCCATAAACTCTCTCTCTCTCTCACACACACACATACATACATACACACACTCTCTCTATCTCTCTCACACACACGGTTGCAAAATTATTGGTAAATCTTTTAACTCACACGAATCTAAGAATTTCTTCTTCAATCGAGTTGTCAACTTGTGGAATGGGCTTCCCCGAAACGTTATAGACTGTATCACCGTTGATTCATTTAAACTCCGCCTAGACAAATATCTCGCATCAAACCCGCGACTGACTGCGTTTGTAAATGAATAACTTTATTTTATCCCCCCCTCAGTTACTAACTCATCTGTCCCCTACTAACTTCCTAATCCTGTTACGGACATTAGTTCCAGGGCAGTAATTCCCTTTCCAATGTTCCCTTACCCACTCTAAACCACTGTTTGGACACTTGATCCTCAGTGTTTTGGAGGACAAGCAACCTAGAAGGGTCACTAGATCTGTTGTTGCTTGATTTCCTTTGTACTCCTTTGTACTTTGTACTCCTTTGTACTTGTACTCCTTTGTACACACACACACACACACACACAGACACACACACGCACGCACACACACACACACACACACACACACACACACACACATGCACACAGCTGGCTTCTCCATGACCACTAACAAGGGCAGCTAGGATCAGGTGGGGCTAGCTTTACTTCAGAGTCCCCTGAGGGCGGTGGGTAGAGGTGGGTGGGCGTGAAGGTGGGTGGTGGGTGGTGTTTGGCGATAGGGTGTGTGAGGGGTGGGTGTCAGGGTGGGTGATGGTGGGTGAAAGGAGTACAAAGGAAATCAAGCAACAACAGGTTTAGTGACCCTTCTAGGCTGCTTGTCCTCCAAAACACTGAGGATCAAGTGTCCAAACAGTGGTTTAGAGTGGGTAAGGGAACATTGGAAAGGGAACTCCTGCCCTAGAACTAATGTCCGTGGCAGGATTAGGAAGTTAGTAGGGGACAGATGGGTTAGTAACTGAGGGGGGGATAAAATAAAGTTATTCATTTACAAACGCAGTCAGTCGCGGGTTTGATACGAGATATTTGTCTAAGCGGAGTTTAAATGAATCAACGGTGCTGCAGTCTATAACGTCTCGGGGAACCCATTCCACAAGTTGACAACTCGATTGAAGAAGAAATTCTTAGATTCGTGTGAGTTAAAAGATTTACCAATAATTTTGCAACCGTTTCCCCGCGTGTAATTAGATTGGTCGATAGTGAAGTACTTACTACAGTTCATATTGTCGATGCCTTTGATGATTTTGAACACTTGAATTAAGTCACCTCTTAATCTGCGCTGGGTTAAAGGAAATAGATTTAATTCTCTAAGACGCTCTTCGTATGGTTTGTTCTTTAGGCTAGGTATCATTTTGGTAACTCTACGTTGAACTCGTTCTAGCTTGTTTATATCTTTTTGGTAATAAGGGCACCAGGATTGAACGCAGTATTCCAGAAGAGGGCGGACTAAGGAGTTGTAAAGGGTTAGGATAACTTCTTTGGATTTATGCTCAAATGACCTGCCTATAAAGCCAATTATTTTGTTTGCCTTCTTAACAACTTCTGAACATTGTTGACTCGGTTTTAGGTTAGGCTACTCGATATTGTTACTCCCAGATCGGTTTCTCTGGTTACATTCTTAAGCTGAGTGCCATTCATCGAATAGTTTGCTTTCTCATTTAGGTATCCGATATGTAGTACCGGTACTTTACATTTATCCGCATTGAAACTCATTTGCCATATTTGGGCCCAACATGACAATTTATCTAGATTGTGTTGCATATCGTCAACTTGTTCTTTTGAGAGTACGCTATTTGCAATTTTTGTATCGTCAGCAAATTTTGAGATTGTACAGGTGAGACCCTCATCTATGTCGTTGATGTAAATTAGAAAGATAATTGGTCCTAGTACCGATCCCTGGGGTACCCCCACCCGCTAGGGTGGGTAGTGGGGGTCAGGGTGGGTGTGGAGTGTGTGTTGGTGGGTGTGGGGTGGGCTTTAGGGTGGGTAGGGTGGATGTGGGGTGTGAGGGTGGGTAAGGGATGGATGTAAGGTGGAAGGGTGTGTCAGGGTGGGCGTCAGGGTGGGTGAGGAATGGATGTAAAGTGGGAGGGTATAGGATGGGCGTCAGGTTGGTGAGTAGTGGGTGTCAGGGTGGGTGTAAGGGTGGGCGTCAGGGTGGGTGAGGAATGGATGTAAAGTGGGAGGGTATAGGATGGGCGTCAGGTTGGTGAGTAGTGGGTGTGGGGTGTCAGGGTGGGTGGTGGTAGGAGTCAAGGAGGGTGTGGGGTGGAAGTAAGGTGGAAGGAGGGGCGTCAGGTTACCAAAGAAGGACAATATAATGAGAATAATGAGGCCTATAGGATCCTAGGTGGTACCGTAGTGAGAGGAACAGAACATACACATACACACACATAGGCTACACAAACACACACACACCCAACCAACCACCCACACACACACACACCCAACCACACACACGCACACACACGCACACATACACACACACACACACACACACACATAGTGACAGTGGCCGAGCGCACTGGGTCGTTGTTATTCTAGTCGCTTGGCTCTGGTAGCACGGGTTCCATCCCAGCTACCAGCTGGTGAAGTTTCTGTCAAAACCTTTCCTGGCTGTGGAAGTTACGTGTGGATGCGCCAATTCTGTGTTCCACCTGGTTCCCTGCCCACACCCCACCCCTACTGGGGGTATGTAGGCGCTCTCGTGGCAGCCAGAGTCAATCTGTTGACTCCTCTCCTTAGGATGAGTTACAATAAGTTAAGGAATTGTGTATTTGAGTCTCATTGGCTACAGGCTCGAAATAAACCGATTATCATTATCATTATTGGCATACGCTATTCCTTCGTCTATCTTCCCTTCATCCTACGACTTCAACTCTTTCAAGCATCGTGTGGTCACTGGTCAGATATTATGAACAGAGGTGTGTGTACAAAGGAGTACAAAGGAAATCAAGCAACAACAGGTCTAGTGACCCTTCTAGGCTGCTTGTCCTCCAAAACACTGAGGATCAAGTGTCCAAACAGTGGTTTAGAGTGGGTAAGGGAACATTGGAAAGGGAACTACTGCCCTGGAACTACTGTATACGCAATAATCCTTCATGAATTTGAGGGGAAATAAAGTTGTTCATTTACAAACGCAGTGTGTGTGTGTGTGTGTGTGTGTGTGTGTGTGTGTGTGATTACTTGCTAATAATAATTGCCGGTATAATCGTTGGTGTGACTGGGGCCTGACTCACTACTTCCGCCCTTAACCCTTTCCTCAGTGCCAGGATGCTTAACTCTCTCTCTGTCTCTCTCTCTCTCTCTCTTTCCGCAGTGCCAGGATTCTTAGCACTCTCTTTCTCTCCTTTTCCGCAGTGCCAGAATTCTTAGCACACACACACACACACACACTCTCTCTCTCTCTCTCTCTCTCTCTCTCTCTGGCTGTTTAGCCGGATGGAGCTCAGGGTGGGGAGAGAGCCTTCTAGTGTGTAACTCAATGCAAGACCATATAACAATGTAAATTATTCTATGTAACTAGGTAACTAGTTCTATGTAACTGACTCATGCAACTCTATGTAATTCACTATGTAAATATATGTAACTCGACCTATGTAACTGATTCATGTAACTGATTCACGTAATTGATTCATGTACCGGTAACTGATTCACGTAACTGATCCACGTAACTGATTCATGTAACAGATTCATGTACCGGTAACTGATTCACGTAAATGATTCACGTAACTGATTCATGTAACTGATTCACGTAACTGATTCATGTACCGGTAACTGATTCACGTAACTGATTCATGTAACTGATGCATGTAACTGATTCACGTAACTGATTCATGTAACTGATTCACGTAACTGATTCATGTAACTGATTCACGTAACTGATTCATGTAACTGATTCACGTAACTGATTCATGTACCGGTAACTGATTCACGTAACTGATTCATGTACCGGTAACTGATTCACGTAACTGATTCATGTACCGGTAACTGATTCATGTAACTGATTCACGTAACTGATTCATGTACCGGTAACTGATTCACGTAACTGATTCATGTACCGGTAACTGATTCATGTAACTGATTCACGTAACTGATTCATGTACCGGTAACTGATTCACGTAACTGATTCATGTAACTGATTCACGTAACTGATTCATGTAACTGATTCATGCAACTGATTCATGTAACTGATTCACGTAACTGATACATGTAACTGATACATGTAACTGATACAAAGGAGTACAAAGGAGTACAAAGGAAATCAAGCAACAACAGATCCAGTGACCCTTCTAGGTTGCTTGTCCTCCAAAACACTGAGGATCAAGTGTCCAAACAGTGGTTTAGAGTGGGTAAGGGAACATTGGAAAGGGAATTACTGCCCTGGAACTAATGTCCGTGGCAGTATTAGGAAGTTAGTAGGGGACAGATGGGTTAGTAACTGAGGGGGGGGATAAAATAAAGTTATTCATTTACAAACGCAGTCAGTCGCGGGTTTGATGCGAGATATTTTGTCTAGGCGGAGTTTAAATGAATCAACGGTGATGCAGTCTATAACGTTTCGGGGAAGCCCATTCCACAAGTTGACAACTCGATTGAAGAAGAAATTCTTAGATTCGTGCGAGTTAAAAGATTTACCAATAATTTTGCAACCGTTTCCCCGCGTGTAATTAGATTGGTCGATAGTGAAAGTACTTACTACAGTTCATATTGTCGATGCCTTTGAGATTTTGAACACTTGAATTAAGTCGCCTCTTAATCTGCGCTGGGTTAAAGGAAATAGATTTAATTCTCTAAGACGCTCTTCGTATGGTTTGTTCTTTAGGCTAGGTATCATTTTGGTAACTCTACGTTGAACTCGTTAAGCTTGTTTATATCTTTTTGGTAATAAGGGCACCAGGATTGAACGCAGTATTCCAGAAGAGGGCGGACTAAGGAATTGTAAAGGGTTTAGGATAACTTCTTTGGATTTATGCTCAAATGACCTGCTATAAAGCCAATTATTTTGTTTGCCTTCTTAACAACTTCTGAACATTGTTGACTCGGTTTTAGGTTACTCGATATTGTTACTCCCAGATCGGTTTCTCTGTTTACATTCTTAAGCTGAGTGCCATTCATCGAATAGTTTGCTTTCTCATTTAGGTATCCGATATGTAGTACTTTACATTTATCCGCATTGAAACTCATTTGCCAAATTTGGGCCCAACATGACAATTTATCTAGATTGTGTTGCATATCGTCAACTTGTTCTTTCGAGAGTACGCTATTTGCAATTTTTGTATCGTCAGCAAATTTTGAGATTGTACAGGTGAGACCCTCATCTATGGCGTTGATGTAAATTAGAAAGAGAATTGGTCCTAGTACCGATCCCTGGGGTACCCCGCTACTTACATTGGTCCCATTTTGATGCCCTTAACCGTTTATGACTACTCTTTGCTTTCTGTCCGCTGAGCCAATTTTCTATCCATTTCAACACACCGTCTTGTATTCCATGCGCTTTTAGTTTTAGCAGTAAACGTTTGTGGGGAACTTTGTCAAAGGCCTTTTGAAAATCAAGGTATATAATATCTACAGCTTTACTCTCATCGTAGAGGTTGAGGATATCGTGGAAGAAGTCTAAGAGGTTTGTTAAACAGGAACGTTTTTTACGAAAGCCGTGTTGAGTATCTTTAAGTATGTTATTTTCCTCTAAGTGATATTACGAGTCTGTCTCGTATGACAGTTTCTAGCATTTTACATACAACTGAGGTTAAGCTAATTGGACGATAGTTACTGGATAGGGATTTGCTGCCTTTTTTGAATATCGGTGTTACGTTGGCTAGCTTCCACTGATCGGGCATAGTTCCAGACTGCAAGGATTTATTGAATAGTAATGTCAGTGGTTTAGAGAGCTCATCCTTAGCTTCCTTTAGAACTCTAGGCGAGATTGTATCAGGTCCTGGCGTTTTATTTACCTTGAGTTTATCTAAACAATTCAATACTTCTCTCTCTGTAACGGTGATATTGCTTAAAACATCTGAATTATCAATCTGAATCGGCGATGGTGTAGGGATATCACTGAGGTCTTCTGTTGTAAAAACTGATGCAAAGAATACATGTAACTCGCTCATGCAACTCTTATGTAACTCACTCTATGTAACTCTGTGTGACTCTCCTCCCCCCCCCCCCCTTAGGCAGACCACCACCCACCCATAACATTATACAAATTTATTGCTCAATAATCCGCCCCCTCCCCTATATATCCTTAACCCTTTACTTCCTGCCACACTTACCCTATACCGGTACCCGATATTCAACCGGTATATGGAAATGAAACACTAGAGAAGCAGTCATAATTATAATCTAATATTTACTGCCTGGATAGTGTAATGGTTAGAGTGTTTAAAAAAAAAAATGTATGTGGTAACCCAGGTTCGAATCCCTGTAGGAACACATTTTTTTTATATTTTTTTTTTTTTTTCTATATTCCAACTACTCCCTCTCGGGCATAGGCTGAGAGCCTGTACATTCCACCGCCCAACACGGTGAAGCCCGTGAGGTCTTGTTCCAGTCTGGGGAGTGAGACATGCGAAGCATCCATCATGGCTCGAAGCAGCTCCATCTCTGAAGCGGCCGGTTGCTTCGCTCAAGTGCTTCACCGTCTCACTCTCAGAACGCCACCTATTGAGCAGTGAACTCACTATTGACATGCTTTCAATAATTTCTTTGGTAGGTGTTTGATGTGTGGAGTCTATTTATCTATATGCTCAGGCCCAATCCCCATTTTGGGGGTAGCCGACTCAAGACAGAGCAAGAACAGGGAAAACACAAAAACAACATAAAACAACAAATAAACACCGATAAAAAACACAAAACTCACACATCCAGGTCACCCAGGAGAAGACCCCAGAGCCAGGGTCACCAAGGTCGCTCCAGCACTCCCACCCGACCACCCGGAGAGGTTCCGATCTCGGCAGGCAGACATGCAGCGGAGCCAAAGCCACAAGC
>CM064495.1:8446831-8451831 GCA_032716605.1 Paralithodes platypus
CTTAACAAAGCCACTCCAACAGCTTCCCCCCTCTCTCTCTCTCTCCAACACCCCTTCTCCCCTCTCTCTCTACATTCTTCAATAGGTAGGAAAGTAGAAAGTAGATACGAGGTGCCGTTGTAAAGGCTTATCCCTCCATACCTGACCTGACCTGACCTACACGTCATATAATTGGTTAATGACGCCTAATGCTAAAAGTAACAATAGGTTAGCCTGACCATAAACAGGGCTGGTATTTTGTTTTCTATGTGTATGAAGGAGACAAAAGGCACAGCTGTCTGTAACAAGTGTCCTGTGTTGTGTGGGTAGTGCCTTTGGTGTGTGTGTGTGTGTGTGTGTGTGTGTGTGTGTGTGTGTGTGTGTGTGTTATTAGTCAGGTCAGGTGAAGGTATTGAGGGATACCGGTAACCCTTTACATCGGTACCTCGTATCTACTTTTCGAATAGTGTTGAGAGTGGAGAAGGGGTGTTGAAAAGAGAGGAAGCTGTTGGAGTGGCTTTGTTATGTGTGTTATTAGTCAGGTCAGGTGAAGGTATTGAGGGATAACCCTTTACAACGGTACCTCGTATCTACTTTTCGAATAGTGTTGAGAGGGGAGAAGGGGTGTTGGAAAGAGAGGAAGCTGTTGGAGTGGCTTTGTTGTGTGTGTTATTAGCGATGAGAGGAGAGAAGGGGTGTTGGAGTGGCTTGTTGTGTGTGTTATTAGTGAGTGTAGAGAGGGTAGAAGGGGTGTTGGAGAAAGAGAGAAAGCTGATGGAGTGGCTTTGTTGTGTGTGTTATTAGCGATGAGAGGAGAGAAGGGGTGTTGGAGTGGCTTGTTGTGTGTGTTATTAGTACAAAGTACAAAGGAAATCAAGCAACAACAGATCTAGTGACCCTTCTAGGTTGCTTGTCCTCCAAAACACTGAGGATCAAGTGTCCAAACAGTGGTTTAGAGTGGGTAAGGGAACATTGGAAAGGGAACTACTGCCCTGCCACTAACGTGGCAGGACTAGGAAGTTAGTAGGGGACATATGGGTTAGTAACTGAGGGGAGGATAAAGTTATTCATTTACAAACGCAGTCAGTCGCAGGTTTGATGCGAGATATTTGTCTAGGCGGAATTTAAATGAATCAACGGTGCTGCAGTCTATAACGTCTCGGGGAAGCCCATTCCACAAGTTGACAACTCGATTGAAGAAGAAATTCTTAGATTCGTGCGAGTTAAAAGATTTACCAATAATTTTGCAACCGTTTCCCCGCGTGTAATTAGATTGGTCGATAGTGAAGTACTTACTACAGTTCATATTGTCGATGCCTTTGATGATTTTGAACACTTGAATTAAGTCGCCTCTTAATCTGCGCTGGGTTAAAGGAAATAGATTTAATTCTCTAAGACGCTCTTCGTATGGTTTGTTCTTTAGGCTAGGTATCATTTTGGTAACTCTACGTTGAACTCGTTCTAGCTTGTTTATATCTTTTTGGTAATAAGGGCACCAGGATTGAACGCAGTATTCCAGAAGAGGGCGGACTAAGGAATTGTAAAGGGTTAGGATAACTTCTTTGGATTTATGCTCAAATGACCTGCCTATAAAGCCATTATTTTGTTTGCCTTCTTAACAACTTCTGAACATTGTTGACTCGGTTTTAGGTTACTCGATATTGTTACTCCCAGATCAGTTTCTCTGTTTACATTCTTAAGCTGAGTGCCATTCATCGAATAGTTTGCTTTCTCATTTAGGTATCCGACATGTAGTACTTTACATTTATCCGCATTGAAACTCATTTGCCAAATTTGGGCCCAACATGACAATTTATCTAGATTGTGTTGCATATCGTCAACTTGTTCTTTTGAGAGTACGCTATTTGCAATTTTTGTATCGTCAGCAAATTTTGAGATTGTGCAGGTGAGACCCTCATCTATGTCGTTGATGTAAATTAGAAAGAGAATTGGTCCTAGTACCGATCCCTGGGGTGTAGAGAGGGTAGAAGGGGTGTTGGAGAAAGAGAGGAAGCTGCTGGAGTGGTTTTGTTGTGTGTTATTAGCGATGAGAGGAGAAGGGGTGTTGGAGTGGCTTGTTGTGTGTGTTATTAGTGAGTGTAGAGAGGGTAGAAGGGGTGTTGGAGAGAGAGAGGAAGCTGTTGGAGTGGCTTTGTTGTGTGTGTTATTAGCGATGAGAGAGAAGGGGTGTTGGAGTGGCTTGTTGTGTGTGTTATTAGTGAGTGTAGAGAGGGTAGAAGGGGTGTTGGAGAAAGAGAGAAAGCTGTTGGAGTGGCTTTGTTGTGTGTGTTATTAGCGATGAGAGGAGAGAAGGGGTGTTGGAGTGGCTTGTTGTGTGTGTTATTAGTGAGTGTAGAGAGGGTAGAAGGGGTGTTGGAGAAAGAGAGGAAGCTGCTGGAGTGGCTTTGTTGTGTGTTATTAGCGATGAGAGGGGAGAAGGGGTGTTGGAGTGGCTTGTTGTGTGTGTTATTAGTGAGTGTAGAGAGGGGAGAAGGGGTGTTGGAGAGAGAGAGGAAGCTGTTGGAGTGGCTTTGTTGTGGGTGTTATTAGTCTGTATAGGTTAAGTCGTTGAGGTGAGTAGGCTAACAGGATAAATGTTACCAGCATCTTTTTTAACACTAAATAGGCTAAGTATTTTGTGTTACCGGTACATACTACCAGCCGAGGTATCCACACCCTATTCCCGTTAAATAGACTAGTAGTTCCCGGATTCCAAAAGGGCTGCACTATGATAATATAAGATACCGTACTATATACCGTACTTTAAAAAAAAAAAAAAAAAAAAAAAATGGTTATCAGAAAACCCCATAGCCTTTAAAAAAAAAAAAAAAAAAAACGCAGCTTAAGCACACACACACACACACACACACACACACACACACACACACACACACACACACACACACACACACACACACACACACACACACACACACACACACACACACACACACACACACACACACCACAAACCGCGATCTTGGAGTGCTTGTAACCTGACGCCTGAACCGAGGACAATAACAAACACGTGCACAGATCAAATACCGGTACCTACACCACACACACACACACACACACCACGATCAAATACCTCACCACACACACACACACACACACACACACACACACACACACACACACACACACAATAACAAGCACGTGCACAGACCAAATAGCCTACCTCACCACACACAAGAAAACAACCACACGACACGCAATTATAAACCACGCAAACAAGCGCATAACAGGTAAACAAACACATATACAACACACAGGCACACTCACAATCATGCCGACACACAGTACATAGTCATACAGACAACATACCATACATTCAAGCACATATACAACACACAATACAGTATATATACAACACACAATCAACCACCATACAACACACAATCAAGCACATATACAGCACGTTATCAAGAATATACATAGCAAGCAAGCAATCACACATACCGGTACTGCACTCAATCAAGCTGACATACAACACGCAATGTATACCGGTAGGCTGTACAATTGTTTCATAAATACCGTATGTACCGGTCCTTTTGATACCTTTTGATGTGTTCGCCACTCTTCTAGCGGCACCAAGGAGCGCGACGCCCCTCGTTATGGGTGGTGATTTGGTGCAGTAGACTGTTTGAAGCGACAGCTCGCTCCCTTGCGAGGATGGGCTCGTCTGGCACTTTTTGCAGTTCGACATCTAGGCCTCTCTTGAAGTTGTCTAACGAGATGTCCCTCATGTCTCTTACTCGCCGTGGGAGTTTGTTGAAGAGACGTGGGCTCTACCGGTACCGGGCATAGACTTACCAACAAAATTAACTTCGAAGAGTTGACAGAATATAAACACCATATGAAGAGGAGCACTCTATTGACAATGTTTCGCATATAGCAATTTCAACTCGGTGACCTGACGATGCTATCTGCAAAACGTTGTCAACAAAGCGCTCCTTCTCATATGGGGTTTCTGTTCAAGAATTTACAGGCCCATGTTCTACGAGTTTTTGTGAGCGTCTGTACATGGGTGTTGATATATCTTCTTCATCTACCTAATGGTTGTCACCGGGGTAGGTTTGGGAATCTGCCTTATCCATATGTATGTTACTACCCTACACCATTCAGTCGCCGGATATAAATACCTTCGCCATATGGTTTATACCTTGTCAATCTCTTCCCCCCCACTGAGAAGCACTCTAGCTTCTACGTAACCCGTAACCCGTATACCTTGAAGGGACTGGAGTTTTCGCAGAGGCTCCAGTCTTGATGCTATTCTTGACTTAGTGTGCTGGCTTAATAATCCAATATGGTTGATAGCCTCTGAAGTCCTATTTTAACTAATTTAAACCTTCTACCATACTTCATATTTCTAACTTTACCTTCGTCTAGTACCGGGTATACCAATCCCAAATACCCTCCCAGTCTAACCTCCAAAAATCTTCCATACAAACATCCCCACTCCTCCACAACATAACAATATCAACCCTTTCACGCATTTATGACGCAGAGGTTGCCAGACTAGCAATAAGAAATAGAGTTCTCTCACTCTTATAATTACCTCTCCAAAATTAGTTTTCTGCCCACAGCTAACTCAAAGACAACTGCAGAGGTTGAAGTAACTAAACTAAAGGTTTCTAAATAATCTACCCCTGATGGAAACAAAGGCTTTAAAGTATCCCCAATAGGCTCAAAATCGCGTCATATGTCTGAGAGGGTTAACTTCCTAACTTTACTCTAGCTATCATCCTTCCTAAGCTGTCTTTGTCTTTCCTTTCTCTCTATTATCTATTTGTATCTCTTCTCCTCTTCTCTCTCTCTCTCCCCCTCTTTTCCGGTGTGTAAGAAGAAGAGGAAGAAGAAAAAGAAGTCGAAGAAGAAGTCGAAGTCGAAGAAGAAAAAAAAGTTAAATAAAAAGAAGAAGTCAAAGAAATCAAAGAAGAAAAAGAAGTAGTTACCGGTACCGTACTCGTAGTAGATGAAGAATGGTAAGGAGAGACTTCCATAATGAACACCAACAT
>CM064495.1:8456831-8485608 GCA_032716605.1 Paralithodes platypus
TAAATATTGCTAAATTTGTTACACTTTGATTATAATGCTAAGTTATTGATGAATTTTGTATATATTGCTAAGCCTTTGTTCCTTTAAAATAATATATTGTTCAATTCAGTTACATTTGAGTTATATTGCCAAGTCTTTGTATATCGGTTTTTGGCAATTCTTACAGCATAGATAAATATTAAGTATGATTTTATCGTATTTACACTTATAAACTTCACCAATACTGCTTGCAACACTGCATTTTAAGTAGAACTAATGACTGATTGTATTAAGTGAGATTCTAGTCTATTTAAACTAAACTTAGGCTATTCGACACTTAAAGCACTTTAATATTTCTAAGTACACCGTACACTTTATAACACACTTCCACTTAATAAGTTAAACGTATATATTTCCACGTGTGAATCTAAGTATATGTTATTAAGAACAGGATTAAATGTGAACGATTCTAGGCTTTTTATAAACTACATCCACTTAAGCACTTTACACAGGCGATCCACACCACTTCTTTCCTATGGCAACTTTACACTTAAAATCCACATAATCTCACTCTACGATTCACTCTCCCAAACTAACGTAAATCGGCGTAATATATCCTTGGTGATGCCGGTATAAGCGGAGATGCACTAAACAACCTCCTCCCCTCCACACTGCCAACATGTGACTAACTTGAGACCTTGTGGGCAGTGCTACCATGGCCCGGTCGCAAATTTCGCTAGGTTAGAGGAGTCGCTCGCATGTTGTTATATACTAGAAAACGCAGTATATCGTTAGTAATGCGGAATAAACACCAGGATATCAATTAGAAATAACTCACATCTCTAAAATATAGCTAGGAACCAAGTCGCTATAGATCAATTAACGTCGCTAGCTGGAAGGAAACACCTCTAAAACTAGCAGTAAAGTCGCTACACATTGGCAACGCTGCTAGTGGGCGAGCAGGGAAGACACCACACAAACACAGGGTACCAGTTCGTCATTAACCACCCACGCGTTAATACCCCAAAATAGCCCAACCTCGAGACGTAAACAGAACTAACGAATGAAAGTAAAGCGCGGGTGGATCTTGGGGTGGATAAGGCAGGGATGTGGAGGCTTCTGGGCGTGGATAAAATGGTGGAAGGGAGGTTAAAGGGGCGAAGTGGCGGCCGTATCTTTGTTGTGTGTGTGTGTGTGTGTGTGTGTCTGTGTGAGGGTTCGGGCGAGGCACCGCACCACCACCACCACCTCCACCACCACCCTGATTATGTTATGCAACCCAGATGGGGCTGTTCGTACTTTCACCCATTCAGTACCGGTAACATCCTTTGCATTATATCCTGGCAACTATTAGACGATTGTATTAAACTGAAGAAAGACGTCTAGTGTGCTGGTCCTATAATTAGGGTTGGGTGTGAGAAGGGATCTGCCTTGTGTGGGCCAATTGGCTTTCAGCAGACTCCCATGTTCTTATGTCTACCCATTTAAAGGCCTCTCTTACTGTCTATACTCTTAGTGTGGTACTCTTACACTTATTTCCCTTCGCAGCGCCGTTAATAGACGAAATAACCTGAAAAATGACGTTACCTTTAGAAATAGGCATGCTAATCCATCTAATCTCTATAAATAAAACTCATTCCCAACAATATTCGTTCGGTATCAGGCGCTGCGAAGGGAAATAATTGTTTAAGAATACCGCTCTTACTCTCTTTCTCTCTCTCTCTCTCGTTACGGTGTTGATTGGCTGTGGTCCTACTCTCACTTTTAGCCTCTCTCGCTGTCGTTATCCTTACTCTCACTCACTCACTCTCTCTCTCATGGTCCTCAAGGTCTCTGAGATACCGGTAATAACTATAGTCCGTTCATTCTAGCTTGGGCAGAAATCCTAACCCCTGTAACCTCTGTAACTCAAAAAGGACTAGAGTACGGTAATCGAGCTTTTTTCCTATCCATCTCACTATTCACACACATACACTCTCTCTCTCTCTTCGTTCCGTCCTCCCTCCCTCCCCCTCTACATCCCTATCCTCCCTCCCTCCTTCCTATTCTCCTTTCCTTCCTTCCTTCCTTCCTTCCATCCATCCATCCATCCATCCATCCTCCCTCCCTCCTTCCTACTTCTCCTTTCCTTCCTTCCTTCCATCCATCCATCCATCCTTCCTACTTCTCCTTTCCTTCCATCCATCCATCCATCCATCCATCCTTCCTTCCATTCCATCCTTCCTTCCTTCCATCCATCCATCCATCCATCCATCCTTCCTACTTCTCCTTTCCTTCCTTCCTTCCATCCATCCATCCATCCTTCCTACTTCTCCTTTCCTTCCATCCATCCATCCATCCATCCATCCTTCCTACTTCTCCTTTCCTTCCTTCCTTCCTTCCATCCATCCATCCATCCATCCATCCTTCCTACTTCTCCTTTCCTTATTTCCTTCCTTCCTTCCTTCCTTCCTTCCTTCCATCCATCCATCCATCCATCCATCCATCCATCCATCCTCCCTCCCTCCCTCCTTCCTACTTCTCCTTTCCTTCCTTCCTTCCATCCATCCATCCTTCCTACTTCTCCTTTCCTTCCTTCCTTCCTTCCTTCCTTCCTTCCTTCCTTCCTTCCATCCATCCATCCATCCTCCCTCCCTCCCTCCCTCCCTCTATCTCTCCCCACTGACATATGAAGTAGACAGACATACGATAGCGTAAGATGCTCCTGAGTAGACTAGAAGACCACCGTGATATGCAAATTGGTTAGGGGAGATGTAGTTGAAGACACGTTTAAGGGGAGATTTCCACCTGGAGGATTTTTTTCTGGACCCCTTTCTCCCTCATGTTTAGCCCCATTGCTTTTGTGATTTAAAGACGTTCGCCCTAGTAGTTTGGACATTTTAAGACATTTTGCCCCATTTCTGTCAATTTTAAGACCTTTCGTGCCGTTAAGGTGTCGATTTTTTCCTGGCGAGCGATAGCGAGCCTGTAATTTAAGAGCAACCGGCCTCCGGCCGGGACATTTTTCTACCGAAAAATGTAAAAATTTATCTTGAAAGGGGGTCTAGGGGGTGTAATTTTAAGCTTGATGAAAACGTAGGGAACAAACTAAATACCTCCCCTTAAGCCTAGTCATCATATGCTGGTTACCATTAGACGATTTTCCTAAGTTAATAATCTACCCATCTACCCCCTGCGACTCAAAGGGGTAAATACGGTCTCAATAAAGCCTCTTAAAGGGGTGACCTGCTTTTTGTTATTTGTCCTTTTCTCTCTTTCTCTGGCTTGTATCCATTCGGCCCCATTCAGCCAACTATTTTAAGACGTTTATCCCCATCTAGGTGTCGATTTCTTCCTGGCGAGCGATAGCGAGCCAGCATTATATGAAGAAATCCGGCTTCGCCGAGAAATTTTTCTATCGAAAAATGTACAAATTTAGCCTGCTGTCAAACAAAATAACAAAATATGCTGGCTCGCTACCGCTCACCAGTAAGAAATTGACACCTGGATGGGGATAAACGTCTTAAAACAGTAGGCTGAATGGGGCCAAATGGATACAAGCCAGAGAAAGATAGAAAAGGACAGAACAAAAACAAGTCACCCCCCTTAACCCCTTCTGTACCGGCGACGACTTTTAAATTTTATTCTAGCCACATTTACACGATTTTATGAAGCTTAGGAAGAATATATGGTATAAAGAGGGGAGGTGTGGTGGAGTGGTCTTGCCGCTGGCCTGGTAATCCAAAGGTCCCGGGTTCAAATCCCGATGTATCAATGGGAAGATATTATTGGGATGGAATTTGTGCTGTACCTGGTATCAGTGCATTACCACAAGCCCACCGAAACGTCAATAAAATACCCTCATTGTTCCCCGATTAAATAGCACTGTATGAATATTCCCATATTCAAAATATAGGGGTGCAATGCTTGGTGAGTTATCTGCTCAACAGGTGGCGTTGTGTGTGTGTGTGTAAGTGTGAGAGTCCGAGTGTAGGGGGTGAGACAGTGAAGCACGGGAACGAGGTGGCTTCAGAGATGGGGTCGTTTCGGGCCATGAGTGAGCACCGTGCCTCATGTGAAGGCAAAATGGCAGGTGCTCGTTGTACTCTACGTGCTTCACATGTCTCACTCCCTAGACTGGAACAAGACCTCACGGGCTTCACTGTTCATTGTAAAGCGGTGAATGTTAAGGCTCTCAGCCTATGCCCGAGAGGAAGTAAGTTGGAATGTAGAAAAAAATAAAAAAAATAAAAAAATAAAAGGATACATTGAGATAGTCTGCAGCCTTATAATTAGTAGACGTCCTTCCTAAGCTGAATAAAATTGTCTAATAGTTGTCAGAATAAAATGTAAATTAGGTCACCGGTACTGAAGGGCTTAAGGGGAGATTTCCACTCGAGGGATTTTTTTCTTGACCCCAATCTCCCTCATGGTTAGCCCCATTGCTTTTGATATTATAAGACGTGCGCCCCATTAGTTTGGCGATTTTAAGAACTTTCGCCCCATTTCTGTCAATTTTAAGACTTTTCGTGCCATTTAGGTGTAGATTATTTCCTGGCGAGCGATAGCGAGCCTGTAATTTAAGAGGACCCGGCCTTCGGCCGGGAAATTTTTCTACCGAAAAATGTACAAATTTATCTTGACAGGGGGTCTAGGGGCTGTAATGTTAAGCTTGATGGAGGTCTAGGGAACTAACTAAAAACCTCCCCTTAACCCCGTCACCACCATTACGTCATGTTCATAAAGTTCTGGTTACCGCTAGACGATTTATAGTTTGTAATCTATACCTCTCCGGCTCAAAGGGGTCAATACCATCCCAATAAAGCCTCTTAACCCCTTCAGTACCGTCACATCCTTTTAGATTTATTCTGGGCTACTGTTAAGGGGAGGTTTTTAGTGTGTTCCCTAGACTTCCATCCAACTTGAAATTACACCCCCTTGACCCCCTTTCAAGTTAAATTTGTACATTTTTCGGTAGAAAAATTTCCCGGCCAAAGGCCGGTTCCTCTTAAATTACAGGCTCGCTATCGCTCGCCAGGATAAAATCGACACCTGAATGGCACGAAAGGTCTTAATATGGGGTGAAAGTTCTTAAAATCGCTAAACTAATGGGGCGAAAGTCTTATAATATCAAAAGCAATGGGGCTAAACATGAGGGAGAAAGGGGTCAAGAAAAAACTCCCTCAAGTGGAAATCTCCCCTTAAGGATTAGGGGAGTACAAGGTTACATATTTATATGGGTTTAACGAAGGTATGAATAGGGTAGTTAAGGTGTCCGTGATAACATACCCTTGTAGATATACGTATGAGAGAGAGAGAGAGAGAGAGAGAGAGAGAGAGAGAGAGAGAGAGAGAGAGAGAGAGAGCGAGAGAGAGAGAGAGAGAGAGAGAGAGAATGGAGGACGAAAGTGAGTGGGACAACAGCCAATCATCATGAGAGAGAGAGAGAGAGAGAGAGAGAGAGAGAGAGAGAGAGAGAGAGAGAGAGAGAGAGAGAGAGAGAGAGAGAGAGAGAGGAGAGGACGAAAGTGAGAGTGGGACAACAGCCAATCATCATGAGAGAGAGAGAGAGAGAGAGAGAGAGAGAGAGAGAAGGGAGGACGAAAGTGAGAGTGGGACAACAGCCAATCATGAGAGAGAGAGAGAGAGAGAGAGAGAGAGAGAGAGAGAAGGGAGGACGAAAGTGAGTGGGACAACAGCCAATCATCATGAGAGAGAGAGAGTATGACCGAGTGAGTGAAACCAATGTCACGCCGTATGACAGGAGCGTGAAGCAGATTTATAGTCGGTTCACGATGACGAGGCTACACATTCTGACCCCCAAACCTTACTGTAAATCGGGGAGGGCTGAAGCAAATGGGCTGTAAATGTTCATCGAAATTTGCCGGAAAAGAGAGACCTACTCCTTAATGGGAGATTTCCACTTGAGGGACTTTTTTCTTGACCCCTTTCTCCCTCATGTCTAGCCCCATTGCTTTTGAGATTTTAAGAAGTTTGCCCCATTAGTTTGGTGATTTTTAAGAATTTCCGCCCCATTCTGTCACTGTTAAGACCTTTCGTGCCATTTAAGTGTCGATTTTATCCTGGCGAGCGATAGCGAGCCTGTAATGTAAGAGTAATCGGCCTTCGGCCGGGACATTTTTCTATCGAAAAATGTACAAATTTATCTTGAAAGGGGGTCAAGGGGGTGAAATTTTAAGATTGCTGGAGGAGTAGGAAACAAACTAGAAACCTCCCCTTAACCCCTTCTGTACCGGTGACGTCTTTTTTTATTTGATTGTAGCAATATTTAGACGATGTTGTGCACTTTAAGAAGGATCTGTGGTGGTATAAAGGGCTAAGTGAGATAGTTCGAAGCCGTTCCATGTCATCTCAACCAGTAGATCATTTCAACCAGTAGCTCGCAACCAGTGCCAAATTAACCCCGACCAACCATACCAGTGCCAAAATATAGTACTAACCTAACCGTATTGGTTGATTTGGCACTGGTTGAGAGCTACTGGTTGAAATGGTCTACTGGTTGAGTTGACCGGTCACCTTCGAAGCCTGTTAATCGCTGGGGACCCCTATTTAAACGTCTTAAAATCGTCTAATAGTAGCGATAATAAAGTTAAAACGACGTCTCCGGTTAACGAAACCCCTTCGTTCTTAAGGGGAGATTTCCACTTGAGGGACTTTTTTGTTGACCCCTTTCTCTCTCATGTCTAGCCCCATTACTTTTGAGATTTTAAGATGTTTGCCCCGTTAGTTTGGCGATTTTAAGAACTTTCACCCCATTTTAAGACCTTTCGTGCCATTCAGGTGTCGAATTTATCCTGGCGAGCGAAAGCGAGCCTGTAACTTAAAGAGGAAACGGCCTTCGGCCGGGACATTTTTCTACCGAAAAATGTACAAATTAATCTTGAAAGGGACTCAAGGGAGTGTAATTTTAAACTTGATGGAGGTCTAGGGAACAAACTAAATACCTGCCCTTAACCCTCTCAAGCTCCAATACGGGTTTCTGTTCTGTTTTCTGGCTACTAATAGACGCTTGCATTCAGATTACTAACGGTGTACGGAAGTCAAAGGGTTGATTGAGATAGTCTTTACCCTTTTAGTAACCACAGATCCTTCCTAAGCTGCATAAAATCGTCTTATGATAGCCAAAATAAACGGTTCCATGTCATCTCAACCAGTAGACCATTTCAACCAGTAGCTCGCAACCAGTGCCAAATTAACCCAGACCAACCATACCAGTGCCAAAATATAGTACTGTACTAACCTAACCTAACCGTATTGGTTGATTTGGTACTGGTTGAGAGCTACTGGTTGAAATGGTCTACTGGTTGAGTTGACCGGTCACCGAAATAAACTGCTAAAACGCGTCAGAGCTTCAACGGGTTAAGGGGAGATCTCCACTTGAGGGATTTTTTTCTGGACCCCTTTCTCCCTCATGTTTGGTCCCATTGCTTTTGATATTATAAAACGTTTGCCCCATTAGTTTAGCGATTTTAAGAACTTTCACCCCATATTAAGACCTTTCGTGCAATTCAGGTGTCGATTTTATCCTGGCGAGCGATAGCGAGCCTGTAATTTAAGAGGAACCGGCCTTCGGCCGGGAAATTTTTCTACCGAAAAATGTACAAATTTATCTTGAAAGGGACTCAAAGGGGTGTAATTTTAAGCTTGATGGAGATCTAGGGAACAAACTAAATACCTCCCCTTAAGTAGCCTGGCTATTCTAAGCGATTTTGTTCAGTTTAGGTAACACGTCTCCTCGTTTAAGGATGATAACTATATGTACCGGTGCCTTGAGTGCCTCCTTATAGCTAAATATATCTTGTTTCCTTATAATATTAAATTCCGAAAAGGCCTCTTGTAGTAAAAGGATATAGCACACACACACACACACACACACACACACACACACACACCTACACACACACACACAGACAGACAAACATCTACACACACACACAGGCAGATAAACACCTACACACACACACAAACACCGACACACACACGAACACACACACGTATGAGAGACAGACGTGAGAGGTCTGGGAGGCTTGGTGGGGGTTGGTAGAGAGAGAGAGAGAGAGAGAGGAAGTGAGGGAGGGGGGGGGGGGGGAGGGGTGGTCACATAAATAACCCGCGGAGCAAAAGAAGATACGCTCAAAGTGGAAGTTTCTACAGGTTAAAGTAATGAAGTGCGTAGATGATTATGAGCTGACAAAGATAGGACACTTCGGCTTTGGTGGCTGGAGTAAAATAAAGCCGGTATCACACGAGCGCTTTTTCCCTTAACATTTACCCTCAGCACTGGTCTGGCAGCTTATGAGTTCAACGTTGAGAATAGATCTGTAGCCTAAATTCACCTACCAGCAATCTAGTTTCCGACACGAGTGCAAAATATTCCTGAAATGTTGCCAGAAAAATGTTGATCATCGAATGTTGACTATAAAAGTTCTCGTGTGATACCGGCTTAAGAGAGTAGAGTAATTTAGAAAGAGGAAGAATAAGCTGATCATTAAGAAGTAAAGTAAAAGATAAAAAAGTACTTGTCACAGTTAGTTAGTCAAAATAGGACTTCAGAGGCTGTCAACCCTTCTGGACTATTAAGCCAGCGCACTGTAAGTCAAGCATAGCGTCAGGACTGGAGCCTCTTTTCCAGAACTCCAGTCCCTTGTTGCTTGACACAGACTGATTCGATTTCATATGTGTATACCCTGTTCCGAATAGGGAGGCCACACATCGTGAACTCTAACCTCTGTAACTCAAAAAGGGCTGGAGCAAATGCGCTGTAAATTTCCACATTTATTCTCTGAGTCACCCTTCCTAAATGGTAGAAATATTAGCTCGATTACTCTGGTCGTTTGTGAGGTTAATGTTCAAGAATGTTGCCTTGGTTATTTGGAACAGGGTTTCGTTATTATAGTTAGCATGTGTACAGTCGTGCTAATAAGTCATGTCTCGGCGCCAAGTATGTTTTGATCAATAATTGGTATCAGCAATATCTAAGCTTCATTTCTTCATATCGAGTGAAATATACAAACATTGTTCCTACACTTACCCACCCTATTCAACATCTGACAGACATTAATACAGCACAGAGCAAGCCAAACGTAATGACAGCTGGGTCATCACTTATTAGCGCGACTGTACATAATTATGTATTATAGTTATTATTTGCACTCCAACACATAAATGGTCGTCCTTTCCAAACCCTCAAACAGAACAAATGAACCTCAAACAGCAAATATTAACTGTGTTGATGGTGTAATGGATTAGATGCTTATGTTCTGGGTGTGGTGTCCCGAGTTCGAATCCCGGGAGGACCATATACTTTCATTAGTTTATTCTAGTGCATTGGGGTTTGTAATGTAGGCTAACTGTTAAGGAAGGGGACCATGTTCCTTGATAAATATTAGATACACAAAATATTAATTAAGAACATTCAATTCACTTCGGGAGAACTTCGAAATCATAAGGCCGCGATTTATGTCCTAGAGTGTAATAAACAACACTTTAAAATTAAACAAAACAACTTCAAAGGCACAATTCTAGATACTGGTACGGTTGGTTGGCCAAATAAGTTGTCTCCACTGGCATTACGTTTTTTTCACTGTGTGCTGTATTAACCCTCTCACGTTCTTGATACACTTTTGAGCCTATTAGGGATACTTTAAAGCCTTTATTACCATCAGGGGTGTTTAGAAACCTTTAGTTTAGTTACTTCAACCTCTGCAGTTGTCTTTGAGTTAGCTGTGTTGAGCCTATTAGGGTACTTTAAAGCCTTTATTACCATCAGGGGTATTTAGAAACCTTTAGTTTACTTACTTCAACCTCTGCAGTTGTCTTTGAGTTAGCTGTGGGCAGAAAACTAATTTTGGAGAGGTAATTATAAGAGTGAGAGAACTCTATTTAGTATTGCTAATCTGGCAACCTCTGCGTCATATGGTCGTGAGAGGGTTAATGTCTGTCCGATGTTGAATAGGGGGTGGAAAAATAGGAATTTGTTTGTATATCTCATTCGAAACGATGAAATAAAGTTTAGATTAGTATACCAATTACTGATCAAAATAAACTTGTTGCCACGACATCACTTATTTGGAAGACTGTACGTTCTAAGACAAAAACTCCCTAATTTGTTTAGGGTTTATTCCCCTAGATGGGTTGCCCGCCAAGGTTATCGAGTCCCATCCACACGGAAACGCCCCTTTCAGATACCAGGGGGACTGCTAACACCAGAGAAAACTACCGAGCTAGAGTCTCGAGCTTTATAAAACTACCGAGCTAGAGTCTCGAGCTTTATAAAACTACCGAGCTAGAGTCTCGAGCTTTATAAAACTACCGAGCTAGAGTCTCGAGCTTTATAAAACTACCGAGCTAGAGTCTCGAGCTTTATAAACGAGACCCCAACATGTAAATACTAGGTAAAGAATTCATGGGAAGCTTCAATTAAGTTCGGGATAGCTTCGAAATTAACAAGAATTACATATAACCGATTTAACACATGGAATTATTTGTTAGGCTTGAGGGGTGGTAGTTGGAGGTATGTGGCAACTATGACGAATTATCCGTGGCGAAATGTGGCAACTCAAAACAAACCCTCGCGCCGACTCGCACGAACGCAACATTTCGGCACCTTTCAATCGGTACTTATATCTTGTCAATAATTAGATCTTTCGTCATTGGTATCACTAAATCGGTAACTAAATTGGAGGTAGATTAATATAGGTAGCTCAGATCTATACAAAATACTCGTATAACACTCAGATTCGGGAGGTTTTTAAAGAGGTGCCGAGATGAGAGGTGGGGCGAATTGGTATGAAGTTCCCGCGCCACCCGATACCCCGACCAGATGCCCTCCCTCCACCACCCTAGTGCCTACCTTCCTGCCCTGCCTGCCTCACACCCTATGGCACTCTACACATACATACATACACACACGGCATTCTACAAACACACACACACATGGCATCGTACACACACACACACACACAAACCCTATGACATTCTATACACACACACACACACAAACCCTATGACATTCTATACACATACATACACACACACATGGCACTGTACACACCCAAATAGCACTTTACACACACACTCACGGCACTACACACAAACCCCAGTCCTTATGATTCCCTATTACAACAGTGCCAGAAAGGGGAGGTACGGGGTATTTCTTAACCCCGTTCACCTGTAAGCATCATCATCATCATACAAAGGATTTGTTGGTGTCTATTTCAACCATCAATACCATGTTTCATCTTGTTTCTAAATAATTACATTAAAACAAAACGTGGGCCATCCTTTATAAGGGAATATAGGAATACAATATACTATAAGGAAAATCACTATAACACACCGTATATATGTAGCCTATATATACCCAGGCACACACCCCATAGCTGAGGGTGGCCGACTCGAGACAAAACCCGAACAGAAACAACAAAGTTCCAATTCTTAGGGTCCGGGACCACTTTCGCATTCCCTCGCCCCTTTCTCCGTCTCGTCTAGTAGTACAAAGGAAATCAAGCAACAACAGATCTAGTGACCCTTCTAGGTTGCTTGTCCTCCAAAACACTGAGGATCAAGTGTCCAAACAGTGGTTTAGAGTGGGTAAGGGAACATTGGAAAGGGAATTACTGCCCTGGAACTAATGTCTGTGGCAGGAGTAGTGGAATTTTACAAGGGAAGGAGGATTCCTAGCCTCAATAAGGAAAACTAGTACTGTAAAAGAGACACAGAAACGGCTAAGTTTGGGTAGAGGATGCCAAACCTCACTCTGGATAGGACCAGCCCTCACGTACCCAACTATGTTTCTTTTACCCTTTTTATCCCAGGAGGAAGCAAAGCGCCAAAGATAATGACAAATATTATATCTATCTTACTTTCTTTTTAAGCTCGTTACAGCGTAGTAAAGTTAAGTCGAGCATCAAATTCACTAGTCTCCCTCCTTATGTCGCTCTTAAAACATTTTCTTCGTCATTAATGTTAGACTCTTTCCACGGTAAACGAGGTCAAAGAAAATGTTCGGTCAGGCTCCTCTTCCACTTTATGTACCTCGTTTGTTTATATATATATAAACAAAATTATCATCGTCGTCGTGTCTCGTTTCAGGTTAACACTTTAATCTCTCTCTATCTCTCTCTAAACACACACACACACACACACATCATCAGTGCATAGTTTCAAAGCACGGTATAACAAACATATCTTAGGAGGCGGGAATTAACGAGCATGCTCACTCCCGCAAATACAACTAGTGTAAGTACAACTAGTGTAAGTACACACATTATCACTACCTTTTAATTCGTATCATTATCTCTGCATAGTCTGCAAAGTCTGTGTAAAGTGTGTATCTATGTAAGTATGAAACTCTCTCTTCTTGTATGTCACTCTTACTCTCTCACACCCACTCTCTCTCTCTCTCTCGTGCCCCCATAATTGGATATATAGCATCGGTTTAAGGAGGCAGGCAGACATGAAAGCAAGAGCACCGACTGAATTTACCTTTGTGCTCCAGGTTTGCTCCAAGTTGACTTGGGGGGGCAGGGAAAACAAGCAAAAGCCAAGAGAGAGTACAAAGGAGTACAAAGGAAATCAAGCAACAACAGATCTAGTGACCCTTCTAGGTTGCTTGTCCTCCAAAACACTGAGGATCAAGTGTCCAAACAGTGGTTTAGAGTGGGTAAGGGAACATTGGAAAGGGAACTACTGCCCTGGAACTAATGTCCGTGGCAGGATTAGGAAGTTAGTAGGGGACAGATGGGTTAGTAACTGAGGGGGGGGATAAAATAAAGTTATTCATTTACAAACGCAGTCAGTCGCGGGTTTGATGCGAGATATTTGTCTAGGCGGAGTTTAAATGAATCAACGGTGATGCAGTCTATAACGCTTCGGGGAAGCCCATTCCACAAGTTGACAACTCGATTGAAGAAGAAATTCTTAGATTCGTGTGAGTTAAAAGATTTACCAATAATTTTGCAATCGTTTCCCCGCGTGTAATTAGCTTGGCCGATAGTGAAGTACTTACTACAGTTCATATTGTCGATGCCTTTGATGATTTTGAACACTTGAATTAAGTCACCTCTTAATCTGCGCTGGGTTAAAGGAAATAGATTTAATTCTCTAAGACGCTCTTCGTATGGTTTGTTCTTTAGGCTAGGTATCATTTTGGTAACTCTACGTTGAACTCGTTCTAGCTTGTTTATATCTTTTTGGTAATAAGGGCACCAGGATTGAACGCAGTATTCCAGAAGAGGGCGGACTAAGGAATTGTAAAGGGTTAGGATAACTTCTTTGGATTTATGCTCAAATGACCTGCCTATAAAGCCAATTATTTTGTTTGCTTTCTTAACAACTTCTGAACATTGTTGACTCGGTTTTAGGTTACTCGATATTGTTACCCCCAGATCGGTTTCTCTGTTTACATTCTTAAGCTGAGTGCCATTCATCGAATAGTTTGCTTTCTCATTTAGGTATCCGATATGTAGTACTTTACATTTATCCGCATTGAAACTCATTTGCCAAATTTGGGCCCAACATGACAATTTATCTAGATTGTGTTGCATATCGTCAACTTGTTCTTTTGAGAGTACGCTATTTGCAATTTTTGTATCGTCAGCAAATTTTGAGATTGTACAGGTGAGACCCTCATCTATGTCGTTGATGTAAATTAGAAAGAGAATTGGTCCTAGTACCGATCCCTGGGGACCCCGCTACTTACATTGGTCCATTTAGATGCCTTACCGTTTATGACTACTCTTTGCTTTCTGTCGCTAAGCCAATTGTCTATCTATTTCAACACACCGTCTTGTATTCCATGCGCTTTTAGTTTTAGCAGTAAACATTTGTGGGGAACTTTGTCAAAGGCCTTTTGAAAATCAAGGTATATAATATCTACAGCTTTACTCTCATCGTAGAGGTTGAGGATATCGTGGAGAGAGAGAGAGAGAGAGAGAGAGAGAGAGGAGTGAGTGAGAGAGAGAGTGTGAGAGTGAGTGAGTGTGAGAGAGAGAGAGATATGACAGAGAGAGAGAGAGTGTGAGAGTGAGTGAGAGAGAGTGTGAGAGTGAGTGAGTCAGAGTGAGAGAGAGAGATATGACAGAGAGAGTGAGTGAGAGCGAAATGTTTACATTAATTTACATATTTATACATATATTTACCGTACATATATTTACACTGGCCACACAGATCTTACGATCCCTGCGAGGTGGCCAGGACTTAATCCTAGGAGAGAGAGAGAGAGAGAGAGTAATCCAGCTAGCTCTCACAAACACCTCCTTCAATCCATTCCACTACAGTACACTAAACAAACACACCACTCTTCTTTCCAACACTGTACACCAAACACATTAATATACTGTAGATACATTTGGTTCTCTGGCTCTTCAACTTTGGAAGAGACACTTGTTACAGACAGCTTTGCCTTTTGTCTCCTTCATACACATAACAAAAAATATCCACTATCACCACGAATACCACTACATTATTATTACTACTACTACTACTACTACTACTACTACTATCACCACCACCACTACCACCAACCTAAGTGGCAAAGTGTAACACCCAAACAAGTGTCAAGATAGAAGTGTCGAGATAAAGTGGTGCTCCCCCCCCCCCCCCTACTAACTTTGTGTCGTGGAGTTGTTGTTGTTGTTGACAGTTTGTTGAAGCCATGGAAAGGCGAGTCATGAGGGGGGTGGGGGGGGGGTGGAGGGGGGAGGGGGAGAGTTGGGAATAACATAAAATAGTAATACACATAAAATAGTCAATAAACATAAAGATACAGGAAAGATACTTACTAAAAGGCAGGGATCTTTACTTTATGTTTGTAGACCTGGAGAATGCCCTTTGACAGGGTGCCTAGAGATGTTATGCTGTAGGCTATAAGGAAACTTGGTGTGGAAGAGTGGCTGGTGCATGTGATAATGGAGATGTATGAGGATTCGCAAACTGCGGTGAGGGTGAAAGGTGTAATGAGTGAGGAGTTCAGCAGGGTTCAGTGTTAAGCCCCCTCCTCTTTACTATGGTCCTGGAGGCACTGTCTAGAGTTTTTAGATCCGCACTACCGTGGGAACTGTTTTATGCAGGCGATTTAGTCCTAATAGCTGACAATGTGCAAGAAGCTGAGGCCAAATTCAGAAGATGGAGAGAGGGCATGGCGAGCAAGGGTGTAAGAGTCAACATTATGCATTGTAGATTGAGACGAGGAAATGTGGAAAAGAGCGGTGCATACCCATGTGCAGTGTGTGGAAAGGGTGTGGGCGCTAACTCGATTCGATGTAGCATCTGTCGATGTTGGGTGCACCATGGGAGTAAGCGCTGTAGTAGAATAAAAGGACCCCTGCCGAAGGATAAGTCAGAAATCGAGAAATTTGAGTGCATAGTATGCAAAGGCGAGCTTGTGTTAAATGATGATCCTGTGGCTGTGAATTTTAGAAAGGAGTCTTTGGAGCTGGTGGACAAGTTTTGTTACCTAGGAGATACCATCTCTGCCGGTGGTGGGGCCGAGGCTGCCACTGTCGCTAGAATTAGATGTGGTTGGGGTAAAGTTCAGAGAACTGCTGCCAATTCTAACCATGAAAAGAATGCCTCTCCCCCTGAAGTGAAAGGTGTATGCCTCATGTGTTAGAAGTGCAATGATGTATGCCTCAGAAACATGGGCTGTTAAAGTAGAGGATGTCAACAGAATGGAACGTAATGAGATGAGAATGGCGAGATGGATGTGTGGGGCCAGGCTGCAGGATAGAATAACAAATGTTGAGCTGAGGAGATGTTTAGGTATAAAGAGTATTAGCGAGATGATGCATACCAAGTAGACTGGGATGGTATGGACATGTGGAGAGAGTGGATGAACAAAATTGGGTGAAAAGATGCAGGTCTGTGATTGTGGAGGGAGCTGTTCCAAGGGGTGAACCGAGGAAGACCTGGGATCGGACTATAAGTGCCGATCTCAAATCCAAAAACTTGACAAGTGAAGCAGCCCTTAACAGGGTTGCCTGGAACGCCGCCATTAGGAGACTGAAACTGCACGTATGTGTGGAGCACTCAGTCTTAAAATTGTATGTATGTATTTATGTATGTATTTATGTATGTAGTCAATACACATAAAATAGTTAATAAACATGAACTAGTCAATAAACAGACATCAACAATATTGGCTAATAATTAGCAATGTTCCGCTACATTTGTCTTTGGCAGTAGGCTACTGAATATATCTCACGATACTACACCATAGAGCCTCAGTGCTGCGGAAAACATGCCGTAGAGTAGACGGGGGCCTGTAGCGCTCCTGAGTACTCGCACTCGTCTCCGCAGGCTTTAATGGGCTTTAAATTCCAGGATATTTCCAGGACGTACCTGTACGGCAACTGCAGTGAAAGGGTTAAGTGAGACATTTCCAAGCCTGTTAATTTCTGGAGGCCCTTTTTTAATCTGAATACATTGTCTATTAATAGCCAGGATAAAGTTAAATAGGACGGCTCCAGTACATATGGGGTTAAGTATAGAAGCGTAAACCTACAGTGTGTGCGGGTATAGGGGGCAATATAAATGTCTCCCCTCGGTGGGTAGTAATGCCTTCTTGGCCCCTCTCTCTTTTTACGGCCAGCCAACCACCCCGTAAAAAGGGGAATGGTTTAATTTAAGCCTGAAGTTAGGGAAGGAAGGTGTGTGTGTGTGTGTGTGGCGGGGGGGGAGATATAGGGGAGATGGAAGAAGAAGAAAATTATGTATGGGTGTTTCTTCGAAAATAAGGGGTGTGTGGATAGGGTGGAGGAGGAGGGGGGAGGAGTAGGGGATGGAAGAAAAGAAAAAAGGTATGGGGGTGGCTTTGGAAATATGGAGTGAGGGGAGGGAAGATTGTGACGAAGAGGAGGGGAGAGATAAGGGGGAGATGGAAGGGGGTGATAAATAAAAGGAGGGGGAGGAAGATAAATGGGGGGGAGGGGAGGGAGATAAGGGGGAGAAGTAGGAAGAGGAAAAGGAGAAAAGGAGGTAGCTTCGAAAATAAGAAAATAAGGGGGGGGTGGAGGAGGAGGGAGGGGGGGGGAAGTGGGAGAAAAGAAAAAGGGGCTTGTGGGTGGCTTGGAAAATAAGGTGGGAGGGGAGAAGGAAGGGGGGGGGGGGGCTGATATAGAAGAGGAGGGGAGGAAGATAAAAGGGGCGAAGGAGGGGGTGATATTAATTAGGGAAGGAGATAGAGGAGAGCAGGAGGGAGGAGATGAAAGAAGGGGTAAACTCCCCTTCGAGATCATTTTGTGAATTTTTCGGTAGAAAAATGGAATACTGACTCGCTATCGCTCGCAAGGAAAATATCAACACTTACATGGGACGAATGGACTTAAAATCTCACAACTAATGGGACTAAACATGAGGGAGAAGGGGGGTCCAGAAATAAAACCGCTCAAATCACCACACACTCTATATATTATCTATTATCTATTATCACATATTTCTAAAAAACTCACAACTAATGGGGCTAATCTTTAAACAAATATCCCAAACACAAGCCCTCCATACATACATCACGAAGCCTCACCATCACCCCAACCCCGAAAGGAGTTGAAATAAGGGAGCTATCCACCCGCTAAAGGCGGCTTTCTAGGGCCTTTCCTAGCTGATGCTGAGAGGATTGGTTCTATAGTCACTCGGTTATGGCCTTGGCCTTCCTCAGGACCTTGGGGCTGCTCGGCCAGACAGCCTGGGGAACAGCAACAACAACAACAACAATAACATCAATAACGTCAAAAACAATACCAACAACATCAATAACGATAACAACAGTAACAGTAACAACAACAACCACAACAATAACACTAATTACGATAACCACTAAAGAGAAACTACCACAATAACCAAGTAATTATTAAAACAGTACCACATATATCACCACAGAATTACCACCACCACCATCAACAACCACAACACCACAAGCACAACAACAACAACAACCACCACCACAACAACAACAACCACAACAACACCACCACCAACAACCACAACACCACAAGCACAACAACAACAACAACAATCACCACTACAACAACCACAACACCACAAGCACAACAACAACAACAACAACAATCACCACAACAACCACCACTACAACAACCACAACAACACCACCAACAACAACCACAACACCACCACCACCACCACCACAACAACAACAACAACACCAACTACAACCACCACACCCCAGGACTTGCATGACTCACACCCAACCAGCTCTCTTGGTCCCCTGCTCTCTCTCTTTAACTCCCTTACTCTCTTTTTACCCGTGTCTCTCTCTCTCTCTATCTCTCTCTCACTCTCTCTCTCTCTCAAAAATGCTAGTCCTGTTCATGTAATGTGGTTTGTATTCTCTCTCTCTCTCTCTCTCTCTCTCTCTCAAAAATGCTAGTCCTGTTCATGTAATGTGGTTTGTATTCTCTCTCTCTCTCTCTCTCTCTCTCTCTCTCTCTCTCTCTCTCTCTCAAAAATGCTAGTCCTGTTCAATGTAATGTGGTTTGTATTCACTCTCTCTCTCTCTCTCTCTCTCAAATATGCTACGTTTCTGGGAGTCGCATAATACCATAGGTGACAACAACAGATAGTACGCATAGTGGAGAGAGAGTGAGAGTGAGAGAGGGTGTAGAGAGAGAGAGAGAGAACCGTGACTTGGCTGAGTTTGGGAAGATGAGGAAGAGTGATAATGATTTTGTTGCTCTCACTTCCTTTCATACCTATCTCTCTCTATCTCTGTCTGTCTCTATGTGTCTCTCTCTCTCTCTCTCACACACACACACACACACACACACAATCTGTCTCTCTCACACACACACTCACTCTCACACACACACACACACACACAGTCTTTCTCTCTCACACACACTCTCTCTCTCTCTCTGACTCACACAGACTCCTAAAACGTCCTTCCCAGCTCATTAACTGTTAAATTGGTTGGCATCACAGTTTAACCAGGCTACCCTTTCTCTCTCTCTCTCTCTCTTAAACCAGGCTCCCCCCTCCCTTTCTCTCTCTCTCTCTCTTAAACCAGGCTCCCCCCTCCCTTTCTCGCTCTCTTAAACCAGGCTCCCCTCCTCCCTTTCTCTCTCTCTCTCTTAAACCAGGCTCTCTCGCTCTTAAACCTCCCCGTCCTACCCTCCCTTCTCTCTCTCTCTTAAACCAGGCTCCCCCCTCCCTTTTCTCTCTCTCTCTCTTCTCTTAAACCAGGCTCCCCCCTCCCTTTCTCTCTCTCTCTCTCTCTTAAACCAGGCTCCCCCCTCCCTTTCTCTCTCTCTCTCTTAAACCAGGCTCCCCCTCCCTTTCTCTCTCTCTCTTAAACCAGGCTCCCCCCTCCCTTTCTCTCTCTAAACCAGACTCCCCCCCTCCCTCTCTCTCTCTCTCTTAAACCAGGCTCCCCCCTCCCTTTCTCTCTCTCTTAAACCAGGCTCCCCCCTCCCTTTCTCTCTCTCTCTCTCTCTCTTAAACCAGGCTCCCCCCTCCCTTTCTCTCTCTCTCTTAAACCAGGCTCCCCCCTCCCTTTCTCTTTCTCTCTCTTAAGGGGGCCCACCTCGTGTTTTCTCTCTTTCTCTCCCTCTCCTCTCTCTTTGGCTTGTATCCATTCGGCCCTATTCAGCCTACTGTCTTAAGACGTTTACCCCCATTCAGGCGTCAATATTTTCCTGACGAGCGGTAGCGAGCCAGCATATATATATTTTTGTTTTGACAGCAAGCTAAATTTGTACATTTTTCGATAGAAATTTTTCTCCGGCGAAGCCGGATTTCTCCATACAATGCTGACTTGCTATCGCTCGCCGGGAAGATATCGACACCTAGATGGGGATAAACTTCTTAAAACAGCTGGCTGAATGGGGCCGAATGGATACAAGCCAGATAAAGAGAGAAAAGGAAAACAAAACAGGTAACCCCCCTTAACCCTATGTGGTGCAGGGCTGGTCTTTTTGGAACTCAACTTTTTCGTTCTATTTTTTTTTTTTTTTTTTTTTTTAAAGTTTCACCTTATTAATCTGGCGAATATAATGCCCGTTCTAGACAGAGAGTACAACCCTAGGATACGGGATAGGATAACAGAAAACAGCCCTAGGATAGGATAACAGCAAACAAAAACAGCCCTAGGATAGGATAACAACAAACAAAAACAGCCCTAGGATAGGATAACAGCAAACAAAAACAGCCCTAGGATAGGATAACAACAAACAAAAACAGCCCTAGGATAGGATAACAGAAAACAGCCCTAGGATAGGATAACAGCAAACAAAAACAGCCCTAGGATAGGATAACAGCAAACAAAAACAGCCCTAGGATAGGATAACAGCAAACAAAAACAGCCCTAGGATAGGATAACAACAAACAAAAACAGCCCTAGGATAGGATAACAACAAACAAAAACAGCCCTAGGATAGGATAACAGCAAACAAAAACAGCCCTAGGATAGGATAACAGCAAACAAAAACAGCCCTAGGATAGGATAACAGCAAACGAAAACAGCCCTAGGATAGGATAACAGCAAACAAAAACAGCCCTAGGATAGGATAACAACAAACAAAAACAGCCCTAGGATAGAATAACAGCAAACAAAAACAGCCCTAGGATAGGGGATAGGATAACAGAAAACAGCCCTAGGATAGGGTAACAGCAAACGAAAACAGCCCTAGGATAGGATAACAGCAAACAAAAACAGCCCTAGGATAACAGCAAACAAAAACAGCCCTAGGATAGGATAACAGCAAACAAAAACAGCCCTAGGATAGGATAACAGCAAACAAAAACAGCCCTAGGATAGGATAACAGCAAACAAAAACAGCCCTAGGATAGGATAACAGCAAACAAAAACAGCCCTAGGATAACAGCAAACAAAAACAGCCCTAGGATAGGATAACATCAAACAAAAACAGCCCTAGGATAGGATAACAGCAAATAAAAACAGCCCTAGGATAGGATAACCGCAAACAAAAACAGCCCTAGGATAGGATAACAGAAAACAGCCCTAGGATAGGATAACAGCAAACAAAAACAGCCCTAGGATAGGATAACAACAAACAAAAACAGCCCTAGGATAGGATAACAGCAAACAAAAACAGCCCTAGGATAGGATAACAGCAAACAAAAACAGCCCTAGGATAGGATAACAGCAAACGAAAACAGCCCTAGGATAGGATAACAGCAAACAAAAAAAGCCCTAGGATAGGGGATAGGATAACAGAAAACAGCCCTAGGATAGGGTAACAGCCCTAGGATAGAAACAGCAAACAAAAAACAGCCCTAGGATAGGATAACAGCAAACAAAAACAGCCCTAGGATAGGATAACAACAAACAAAAAGAGCCCTAGGATAGGATAACAGCAAACAAAAACAGCCCTAGGATAGGATAACACCAAACAAAAACAGCCCTAAGATAGGATAACAGCAAACAAAAACAGCCCTAGGATAGGATAACAGCAAATAAAAACAGCCCTAGGATAGGATAACAGCAAACAAAAACAGCCCTAGGATAGGATAACAGCAAACGAAAACAGCCCTAGGATAGGATAACAGCAAACAAAAACAGCCCTAGGATAGGATAACAGCAAACAAAAACAGCCCTAGGATAGGATAACAGCAAACAAAAACAGGCCTAGGATAGGATAACAGCAAACAAAAACAGGACTAGGATAGGATAACAGCAAACAAAAACAGCCCTAGGATAGGATAACAGCAAACAAAAGCCCTAGGATAGGATAACAGCAAACAAAAACAGCCCTAGGATAGGATAACAGCAAACAAAAACAAGCAACCCTAGGATAGTATAGCACAAACAAAACAGCCCTAGGATAGGATAACAGCAAACAAAAACAGCCCTAGGATAGGATAACAGCAAACAAAAACAGCCCTAGGATAGGATAACAGCAAACAAAAACAGCCCTAGGATAGGATAACAGCAAACAAAAACAGCCCTAGGATAACAGCAAACAAAAACAGCCCTAGGATAGGGGATAGGATAACAGAAAACAGCCCTAGGATAAGGGGTAGGATAACAGAAAACAGCCTTAGGATAGGGGGTAGGATAACAGAAAACAGCCCTAGGATAGGGGGTAGGATAACAGAATACAGCCCTAAATCAGTTCAGTTCAGTTTGTTGGGCGGGAAGCTAGGCCTTTATAAAACTGCGCCTCCCTTTCGTCGTGTTCTTATTACTTCTTTATATTCAGCAGGTTTTGTACTGTGGAAAGTGGAAACCTCCCCTTAATTTCATTTGGGATGTGGTGTTTGGTGTTGGGATATGAAGCCACCATTCTTCTTACCAAATCCCTCGCCTGATCTTCGTATTGCCTCCTCACGGCCCCAAGACGAAGGTGATTATGTCGAAGATGAAGTAGCAGGTTTCCTTAAACAGCCATGTCACAGCCTTCTTAAGCTTCTTAAGCTTAGATCCGAAGCTGGTGCGGCGTTTGGAGGAAGTGTCGAAAGATTCCGCATCGTCATTTGGGGTGTTGAAAGTGATATCCTCCTCTGAAGTGAAGCTGCTAGAGCAAGAACTACTCTGAGAGGTGTGTGTAGATTCAGCGACATCATTGGGGAGAGGGGTAAATGTGGTATCATCGCTGAAGTCGGTGGTGGTGGAGTCCCACCACCGTGGGGTGTAAGTGTCATCGGGGCTGGTGTTGGGGGAGCTAATGGTAGGTTCGCCTTTCTTAGGGCTCTTGTATTTAGGTATTTCAAGGTCCCTGCATTAGTCTTTTGATAACACAGTATTGTTGGTGTTAGGGGCTTTACTGTGTATGTTGATGGTGGTAGGGGAAGCGCTGTGAGTGTTGGAGGAGGTGGGGTTGGTGACTGGGGTCTTCATGTTAGGTTAAGTACTGCTCAAGCCCTAGGGGGACGAGGTGTACGTCTAGCCAGTCTAGGGGGACGAGGTGTTAGTCTAGCCGGACGAGGTGTTAGTCTAGCCTGTCTTGGGGGACGAGGGGTTAGTCTAGCCTGTCTTGGGGGACGAGGGGTTAGTCTAGCGGCTCTTGGGGGACGAGGTGTAAGTCTAGCCAGTCTTGGGGGACGAGGTGCAAGTCCTGACAGACTAGGGGGACGAGGTGCAAGTCTTGACAGACTAGGGGGACGAGGTGCAAGTCTAGCCAGTCTAGGGGGACGAGGTGCAAGTCTTGACAGACTAGGGGGACGAGGTGCAAGTCCTGACAGACTAGGGGGACGAGGTGCAAGTCTTGACAGACTAGGGGGACGAGGTGCAAGTCCTGACAGACTAGGGGGACGAGGTGCAAGTCTTGACAGACTAGGGGGACGAGGTGCAAGTCTTGACAGACTAGGGGGACGAGGTGCAAGTCTAGCCAGTCTAGGGGGACGAGGAGGTGGTGTTGGTTTCTCCTTTGTCCTTCATATCGTATACAGTGCCTTGCTTCCCCTAGCCGACCTCCTACTTAGGGTCGACCTTGGAGGGCGACTAGTAGGAGTTGAGAGCCAGGCGGTTCTTATAGAGGTTGTAGGGGGCGGGGGCGAAGAAGATATCGCCAGGGTTGGAGGACGAGTTCGACATTTCTAATTTCTTTTTGGCGATATCGGTATCAATTAAATATACAATATATTCTTGGTTACACTATGGGGTTGTAGCGACGAAACAGTTATTTATGAATAAAGCCAGATGGGGAGTCGAGTATTACCGTACACATTTTGGCAGCTTACTATCACGATCTTTAAGGGGGGATGGTTCACTTTTTGGGCGATTTTTGCATGTATTCATTATTTTTCTAGTTTTCTCCCTAGACCTCCATCAAAAAAAAAAAAAAAAAAAAAAAACATCTATTAGATCCCCCTTCTAGATAATTTGTAAATTTTTCGGTAAAAAAAAACTGTCCCCGCCTTCGGCCGGTTCTTCCAACATTACAGGCTCACTATCGTTCGCCAGGGAAAAAATCGACACCTAAATAGCACGAAAGGTCTAAATATTGACGAAGAAATGGGGCGAAAGGTCTTAAAATCGACTAACTAATGGGGCAAACATCTTAACATCTGAAAACTAATGGGGCTAAACATGAGGGAGGAAGAAGGGTGACCAGAAAAACCGGCCCATCCCCCCCTTAACCCCCATGACGCCTTTTTACCTTCGATTCTGACTAAACCACCGAGACGATTTTATGCAGCTTGAGAAGGACCTATATATATATGTGTGTTAGTCAGAGAGTGGGTTTATTGGGGATTGTATTTACCCCACGGAGTCCTAGAGGTATAATGTAAGCTTAAGGGGTGGGGGTCATTTTTTTTTTTTTTTTTTATCTTTCTCTCCTTTGCTCTCGTTCTCTGGCTTGTATCCATTCGGCCCCATTCAGCCAACTGTTTTAAGACGTTTATCCCCATCCAGGGGTTGACTTCTTCCTGGCGAGCGATAGCGAGCCAGTATTGTATGGAGAAATCCGGCTTAGCCGGAGACATTTTTCTATCGAAAAATGTACAAATTTAGCTTGCTGTCAAAACAAAAATATATATATGCTGGCTCGCTACCGCTCGCCAGGAAAGCATTGACACCTGGATGGGGGTAAACGTCATAAAACAGTAGGCTGAATGGGGCCGAATGGATACAAGCCAAAGAGCGAGGGAGAGAAAGAAAAAAAAAGCGAGGTGGGCTCCCTTAAGAAAATCGTCTAATACTGAATATACAATAAGATGGAAATGACGTCATCGGGCCGAAGGGATCAAACCATTTTATACATAGTTTTTTTTTTTTTTTTTTTTTTTTTTTTGTACAGTACCGGTACGTAAATCTCTCTCTCTCTCTCACTTTCTCTCCTCTCTCTCTCTCTCTCTCACTCACTTTCTCTCCTTCATTATACTTCTTTGAGCTCCTTTGCCTTATTCTCCCCCCCCCTCTCTCTCTCTCTCTCTCTCTCTTTCCTTCTCTCTCCTCTCTCTCTCTCCTTCATTATACTTCTTTGAGCTCCTTTGCCTTATTCTCCCCCCCCCCTCTCTCTCTCTCTCTCTCTACTGTGTTGATAAACATTTACGTATCGGTTGGGGTACACATTTGCACACTAGGTACACTTTGTGTGTGTGTGTGTGTGTTGATATGTGTATGTATTGAAGTGTGTGTGTTGTTCTGTATGTGTTGCTGTGTGTGTTGGTGTGTGTGTGTTGATATGTGTATGTATTGAAGTGTGTGTGTTGTTCTGTATGGGTTGCTGTGTGTGTTTGTGTTTTGTGTGTGTTGTGTGTATGTATGTATTGATGTGTGTATGTGTGCGTGTGTGTTGATATGTGTATGTATTGAAGTGTGTGTGTTGTTCTGTATGTGTTGCTGTGTGTGTGTATGTGTGTGTTTGTGTTTTGTGTGTGTTAATATGTGTATGTATGTGTTGATGTGTGTATGTATGTATTGATGTGTGTATGTGTTGGTGTGCGTGTGTGTTGATATGTGTATGTATTGAAGTGTGTGTGTATGTGTGGGTTGCTGTTTGTGTTTTGTGTGTGTTAATATGTGTATGTATGTGTTGATGTGTGTATGTATGTATTGATGTGTGTATGTGTTGGTGTGCGTGTGTGTTGATATGTGTATGTATTGAAGTGTGTGTGTTCTGTATGTGTTGCTGTGTGTGTGTATGTGTGGGTTGCTGTGTGTGTTTGTGTGTGTTAATATGTGTATGTATGTGTTGATGTGTGTATGTATGTATTGATGTGTGTATGTGTTGGTGTGCGTGTGTGTTGATATGTGTTGTATTGAAGTGTGTGTGTTGTTCTGTATGTGTTGCTGTGTGTGTGTATGTGTGGGTTGCTGTGTGTGTTTGTGTTTTGTGTGTGTTAATATGTGTATGTATGTGTTGATGTGTGTATGTATGTATTGATGTGTGTATGTGTTGGTGTGCGTGTGTGTTGATATGTGTATGTATTGAAGTGTGTGTGTTGTTCTGTATGTGTTGCTGTGTGTGTGTGTATGTATGTGTATGCAATAATATAAAGATTTACACATATTTACATCGATACACTGACCACACAGACCTCACCTATTACGTGTATCATTCTTGTTACAATTAACCCTATTAGGTGCAGGGCGGGCCAATTTGGAACCTCCCAGTTTTACTCCATTAGCTTGGAGATTTTAAGACGTTTCATCGCATTAGTTTGGCGATTATATGATGCTTTAACCCAATAAGGTGTCGATTTTTCCTGGGCGAGCGATAGCGAGGCCGCAGTTTGGGAGAAATCGGCCTTTGGCCGGGACATTTTTCTACCGAAAAATGTACACATTTAGCTTGAAGGGGGTCTGGGGGACGTTTTTTTAGTTTGAAGGGGGGTTTGGAGAGGCGTTTTTCCAAGTCTTGCGGGTAAACTAAAAACACATTGTTCGAAAATGTCTAAACAAAATAAAAACTTCTAATAATTCAACAAAATACCATAATAACCCCCAAGACGTTGCACCAGATAGTGTTAAGAGTACCGGTATATGCGATGGACACACTTAACCCCTTCTGTCCCGGCGACGTCTTTTTCATCATATTCTGGCAACTATTAGACGATTTTATTCAGCTTAGGAAGGACCTGTAGCCATATAATAAGGCTTCAAACTCTCTCAACCCACCCTTTTTAACGACCACAGATCCTTCCTAAGCTGCATAATATCGTCTACTTATAGCTCGAATATAAGCTAACACACGTCGCTGGTACTCAAAGGGTTGAGGGGAGGGTGGGCCGGTTTTTGTTTTGGTCTGGAAATTCGTGTATTCCTTTATTTCTTAGTTTCCTCGTTAGACACCCATCACACTTAGAAAAACACCCCCTTGACCCCCCTTCAAGATAAATTTGTAAATTTTTCGGTAGAAACGTCCCGGCTGAAGGCCTTTCCTTTTAAAATTTCAGGCTCGCTTTCGCTCGCCAGGAAATAATCGACACCTAAATGGCACGAAATGCCTTAAAAATTACAATGAAATGGGGCGAAAGGTGTTAGAATCGCCAAACTAATGGGTCGACCGTCTTAAAATCTGAAAACTAATGGGGCTAAACATGAGGGCGAAAGGAGTCCAGAAAAAGGACCCATCTCCCCTTAATTTCTTCTCCTTCCTCCCCTCATCTTTTCTCCTGGTTGTGTTGTGTGTGTCTATTTATTTCCTGTGGCTCTCTCCCCACCCCCCTACCCCGAGAGAGAGAATGAGATAGAGCGAGAGCGAGGGGGGGGGATAGATATAGATAGATAGAGAGAGAGAGCGCGAGAGCGAGGGGGGGGGGATAGATAGAGAGAGAGCGCGAGGGGGGGTAGATAGATAGATAGATAGATAGATAGAGAGAGAGAGCGCACGAGAGCGAGGGGGAGGTAGATATAGATAGACAGATAGATACGGTAGATAGATAGATAGATAGATGTATATATATATATTATATACATATATATATATATATAGAGAGAGAGAGAGAGAGAGAGCGAGGGGGGGATAGATATAGATATATATATATATATATATATATATATATATATATATATATATATATATATATATAGAGCGAGAGAGAGAGAGAGAGAGTACAAAGGAGTACAAAGGAAATGAAGCAACAACAGGTCTAGTGACCCTTCTAGGCTGCTTGTCCTCCAAAACACTGAGGATCAAGTGTCCAAACAGTGGTTTAGAGTGGGTAAGTAAGAGAGAGAGAGAGAGAGAGAGAGAGAGAGAGTCTAGACGGTACAGAGCCCAATTCCTCACTAATCCTGGTTGCTGGTGGTGGGTAGTGAAGTTGTTGGTGGTGGAGGTAGTGTTGGCATTGTTGGCATTGTTGTTGGTGATGGAGGTTGCTGGTGGTGGTGTTGTTGTTGGTGGGGAGGGGGGGGCGATTATTGTTGTTGTGTTGGTGGGGGTGGCTGTTGTTGATGGTGTGGTGTTGTTGTTGGTGGTGGATGGGGGGGGGGGCGATTATGTTGTTGTGTTTGGTGGTGGTGGCTGTTGTTGATGGTGGTGTTGTTGTTGTTGGTGGTGGAGGGGGGGGGGGGGCGATTATTGTTGTTGTGTTGGTGGTGGTGGCTGTTGTTGATGGAGGTGGTGTTGTTGTTGGGGGTGTGGGGGGGGGGGGGGGGGGGGGGGGGGGGGCGATTATTGTTGTTGTGTTGGTGGTGGTGGTTGTTGTTGATGGTGGTGGTGTTGTTGTGGTGGGGGGGGGCGATTTTGTTGTTGTTGTTGGTGGTGGTGGCTGTTGTTGATGGTGGTGGTGTGCTGTTGGTGGTGGAGGGGGGGGGGGGGCGATTATTGTTGTTGTGTGTTGGTGTGGGCTGTTGTTTGATGGTGGTGGTGTTGTTGTTGGTGGTGATGGGGGGGGGGGGGGCGATTATTGTTGTGTGTTTGTGTGGTGGCGGTTGTTGATGGTGGTGGTGGTGTTGTTGGTGGTGGAGGGGGGGGGGGGGCGATTATTGTGTGTGTGTTGGTGGTGGTGGTGGCTGTTGTTGATGGTGGTGGTGGTGTTGTTGGTGGTGGAGGGGGGGGGGGGGGGGGGGGCGATTATTGTTGTTGTGTTGGTGGTGGTGGCTGTTGTTGATGGTGGTGGTGTTGTTGTTGGTGGTGGAGGGGGGGGGGCGAGTATTGTTGTTGTGTTGGTGGTGGTGGCTGTTGTTGATGGTGGTGGTGTTGTTGTTGGGGGTGGAGGGGGGGGGGGGCGATTATTGTTGTTGTGTTGGTGGTGGTGGCTGTTGTTGATGGTGGTGGTGGTGTTGTTGTTGGTGGTGGAGGGGGGGGGGGGGGGGGGGGGCGATTATTGTTGTTGTGTTGGTGGTGGTGGCTGTTGTTGATCTGAGGGTGGGGGTTTTGTTTGGTGAGGGGGGGGGGGGGGGGGGCGGGGCGATTGGCGATTATGTTGTTGT
>CM064495.1:8485708-8510698 GCA_032716605.1 Paralithodes platypus
AAATCGATTAAGGGAGAAAATTAACATTAAAAATGATGTGTAAAAAGTCTCCCATAAACGGCTGCCCGCTATGTTATTGTAATTTGCGGCCTAATTTCGTCTGTTATTTCTCCTTAACTCCTTGCGACATATATGACGCGATAGCGTCATATGGAACTTATGACCCGATCGCGTCATATGTACTTATCTACATGCCTCTCCAATAAGTTTATGACGCGATTGAGCGTCATATGAGCTCAGTAAGTGTTCAGTCAGAGCAGTGTGGTTTTGACAGTTGTGTGGTGCAGTGGCAATGATACCGGGCGCCCGCCTCCGTGGACTTACTGGAACATAATATGTCTGAAGGAGTTAATTGGACCCCCTCATTGAAGTACCGGTACAACAGATTATGATGACATAAGTGACGGGTGTTTAGAGGGGGCAGAGCTCCCCCTTCAACATATTACGTGTCCCACAGTAACTTCTATTATATAAACAACCCAAGAATTTTCACATTTTTAAAATTTAATTTACATAAGAACATAAGAAAATGGGAGTCTGCAAAAAGCCGATCGGCCCATACAAGGCAGATCCCTGTCACACCCAACCCCAATTACAAGGCCCAATTATAGGCCCAACTCACTAATACCTTGAGTACTGGCCCCACCAAAATGGTCAGGGATTAACACAAGATTACGGGGGTCTGCTGAGCGCCGATTGGCCCACACCTGGTAGATCCCCCTCACACCCAACCCATCTCATCCATATGCCTATCTAATTTTATCTTAATTAAAGCTCCCTATCGTTCTTGATTCCACTATATCACTTGGTAGCCTATTCCACCCATCTACAACTCTGTTACCAAACCAATATTTGCCTATATCTTTTCTGAAACAAAATTGATCTAATTTGAAACCATTTGTACGAGTTCTTTCGCTATCACTGAACTTTAGTACATTTTTCATGTCCCCTTTATTAATCCCACTAACCCACTTGAATACCTCTTATCATATCCCCTCTAACTCTGCGTCTCTCTAACGAATGTAAGCCTAATTTCTGCAACCTATCTTCATACGGAAAATTTCTAATATTATGGATCATTTTTGTCATTCTATGTTGTACTCTCTCCAATGAATCTATGTCCATTCTGTAATAAGGACACCAAAATTGAACAGCATAATCCATATGGGGTCTCACTAATGACAAGTAAAGTTTTAAGATAACATCAGCAGTTCTGTTACTCACACTCCTAGATATGAACCCGAGAATCCTGTTTGCCTTGTTACGAACGCTTATACATTGTTTTCTAGGCTTCAAATCATTGCTAACAAACACACCTAGATCTTTCTCACAGTCTGAGTTTTGGATGTAATATAACCTATACTCCATGTTAAAATAAGTGTCAACCCTCGAAAAATTCTATTAAGGGAGATACAGAACCTAGATTCCTAGAACCTGTAACGATATTTGTCCAGGGTTTCCCACAGACGCCATCCCGCTAGGTCAGCCATGTTGATACTATAATTGAGGAGCGCTTTTATCATAGTTATTCGACTATAACGCCCTCTGCCTTTCTCTATATGAACTTATGATCAACACGTCACTATGTTTCTGCCATATTATTGGTTATTTTTTTGTATACGTCACCATACGTCACGGTATTGAAGGAGTCACCCAATCATGGATTAATACCGGTATATGGACAATGACCTCATTTTAGTCAGCCAAGCTTACAAGTCTATTGATGAACAGGGCTATCAACATGCTACAGTTAACCATAGTGTAAATTTCGTAGATCCTAACAATGATGTTAGGTTAGGTTAGGTTAGGTTGAAAAACAAGAAAACCCGAGCCAACTTCTTTTTTGCACTTACTGTCTTTTATGCAGCTGAAAAATCTTAAAATCCGAGCCAACTTTTGCCAAAACTTGGCTCGGGTTTTTTCATTTTGGGGTTTTCTCAAGTTGAAAAACAACAAAACCCGAGCCAACTTTCATCATAAAAGCCGTTATATCGCCTTTTTATGTCTTTAACCCCACATTTTCCCTGATCTTCATAGCCCTCCCCACTATCGGGCGCCGTATCTTAAGATCGTTGGTTAAAGGGGAAAACTATTTTTGCGGAGGTTGAAACTAATGTCAATCAACTTAGATAGACTATATTGATGCAAATAAACTAAAACCAAAACAAAAATAATGAAAATAATTGGTGGGTGGTTTCCTTAATATTTTCCGCCTAACCTAACAACCTTACCTAACCTATCCTAGGGCGGGTGCCCGACCCCGAAAGGGGTTGAAATAGGGGAGCTATCCCCCCGCCAAAGGCGGCTTTCTAGGGCCTTTCCTAGCTGATGCTGAGAGGATTGGGTTCTAGTCATGTGGTGATGTGCTGGTCTATCAGAGTGAAAACTGAGCGATCTCTGCCATACCCATAGCTTACTCTGACTGTTCCTTTAACTTATATATTTTCTAGATCTCAAGTGACGGCGTCTTTTCCGTGGATTGACCTCCCAATTTACCAAGATTGGAAGCCAATGCGTCACATTTTTCCCTTGCCCCTCAACTTTCTCTTCATAATTGCTGAGGGGCACAGGGCCCTGGGTGGGGCTTTGGTTTCCCGGGCGTTTCTGCACCCTCCTCAGCTCCCCGCCATGGAGTGGCTTCGGTCACCCAGGCTTTATTGTGGTCGGCAGGGAGGGTTCTGTGGGGGCGCTCGGTTATGGCCTTGGAATTGCTCGGGGCCTTGGGACTGTTCGGCCAGGCAGCTTGGGGAACAACAACAACAACCTATCCTAGTATTACTAATTTACTATTATGTACTATAGCCTACCCCTTATGGGTGGGAGCTGCCGCCCCCACACCCCCGCTGTTTGACATCAACTTACGTGTTAACACAAAGTATGCTCGGTAACACAACTCATTCCATAGGGGCTGCCGCCCCCACACCCCAGCTGGTTGGGTAACAGTGCAAAAAAATTGGACATACTGTACTTTAGGCTACTCCCTTTTTTTCTCCCTTATAATACATTTCGGTAAATCTACAGTTATACTACCCCTCCCCCACTACCCCCCACCACCTCCCCCCTTCAAAACACGCCTTTTAGCGTGTTTTTGGATGGTTCAGCAGACGCGGAAACTGAAAAACACTTACAGTATTTTGATAAAAATGTATCACCAACCAGATAGGAGTTTTTCAGGTAATTTGTTGTTGTTTTTTCTTTTTCTTTGATATACAGTGTTGTTTAATACCGAAGACTGTCGTATTTAAGTATTTTTAACATTAGCCTAATCTAACCTAACCTAACCGAAAACTAACCGAAAACTAACCTGTCTCGCTGACGGTCTAAACCCAGCTCACGTTCCCTGTTTATGGGTTCGCGAAGGTTTGTAATACAGTAAACCCCCGCTCTTTCGGACTTCAATCTTTCGGAATTCTCAGACTTTCGGACTAGCATTTCAATTCGGACTCATGGTTCAGCCTTTCGGATTTGTCTGAAAGGCTGAGAAACTACCTCCGTCCTTTTTCGGACTACTTGATTTTCCGAGTGACCGAAATCGTCGAAATACGATTATTTAATCATAAGTAATATATATCTCTTATATACTTACCTTAATTCTTTATAATATTTCATAATAAACTTATGTAACACGAATTATAAGTTCAAATGAAAAGTCAGTGTACCGGCGGTACCATTACCGAAACACGTGTGTGTGTGTGTGTGTTATGGTGTTTGGCTATGTCGAGTGAGTGTGTGTGTTATTCACTCACTTTGTTCGTCAAGGGGAATCCACGCAATGCGAGCTAAGCTCATTATTATCGCGCCTCCTTAACTGGGAATGTATTGCGTGCAATGCATGTTAAGTGTTTATGTATCGTTGGAATGGCTGTGGATGTGTGTGTAGTCTGTATTTTAGCCAATTGGCGACATTTGGAAACGAAGGCTTAGGGTTAATCTGTACGGTACCAGTCTCACCCGAAGGCTTAGGTTGACCAGTATGATACCCATCTCACCTTGTAACCGATCACCAACCCCAGATGGGACGTCACAACTTCGTCCACTTATACCAGGTTCCTATTTTATACTGCTAGGTGAACAGAGGCTACACCGTTAAGAGACTTGCCCAAATGTCTCTTCCCCGCCCGGGTCTCGAACTCGGGACCTTCTGGTTGTGAGCCAGACGCGCTATCTGTTACGCCACGGGGAGGTGTGTGTTCTTGTGTGGGTGTACTCACCTAATTGTACTCACCTAATTGTAGTATACAGGATTTGAGCCTAAGCTCGTGTTGTCCTGTCTCTCTCTCTACATTTATCCAATTTTGCTTTAAAAGTTTGGATATTTCTTGTGTGGTTATGTCGGTCGCCACTGATATACGGTATGCAATAAATGTTATAATTATTCTCTATGGAATTGAATTGAATTTTACCTAATAATATTTATAATAGTAAAACCCAAAGAAAACTCCATTAACCCTCCAGCCCCGGGGGCTATAGCTTGCGACTGTGCTCCGGTACCGGGTGTTTTGATGATCTTTGGGCTATGTTAACTACTCTGTAAGTCAATGAATATGGCATGTAATGTTGTGAATAAAAAAAAATAATGTTCCACAAACCTTCCTCTGTCGAATGGCGTTGAGTAGAGGTCTCTAGCCCCTCTGGTTGCATAATGGTGAGCGCGGGAAGACGAGTGCTTTTCGGCGGCAAATTCTTCCCGCGTTCGGACGCGTCGCCCTGGCCATGGCTACGACGCACCTAGCCGCTCGTCGCGCCAAAGTATTTATCTCCCTTAGACGATTTTAGTGTTTGATATTGAGAATGTGATGTTTATTTGATATTTTTCTAGTTATTTTGAGGCCAATTATATAAAATATGTTTATTAGTGTATCACTGTCACTGATATTGCTAATTTTCACTCGATACCGTACATTTTATTAGTAATTGAGGTAGGTTATTGTTGTATTAGGCACTGATTATTCGTTATTACAGGTGTTTATTATTCTTTGGTCATCAAGTATTGTGTCTTGTGTCACTTTCACTTTGATAAATATGCTTTAGAGTGTCACTGTCACTGATAATGCTCATTTTCACTCGATACCGTACATTTTATTAGTAATTGAGGTAGGTTATTGTTGTATTAGGCACTGATTATTCGTTATTACAGGTGTTTATTATTCTTTGGTCATCAAGTATTGTGTCTTGTGTCACTTTCACTTTGATAAATATGCTTTAGAGTGTCACTGTCACTGATAATGCTAATTTTCACTCGATACCGTACATTTTATTAGTAATTGAGGTAGGTTATTGTTGTATTAGGCACTGATTATTCGTTATCACAGGTATTTATTATACTTTGGCCATCAAATATTAGGTCTTGTGTCACTTTCACTTAGTTATATGATTTGTAAACGTTTTATATACAATTTATTGTGTCTTTTTTCACTGATTTCTATATTTCTATAGGTTCTAATCATATGAATGTCACTTGGTATATACATATGTGTCACTTTCACATATTATTATGGTGTAATTGTATTTGTATCAATTTTCTCATAATACATGACTTGTATTACAATAAATTGGTTTTCTTCCACTTTTTGCCTATATATAATTATAGTGTACATATTGTCATTTTATTTGGCAATTTCAGTATGATTATTAGAACTCCAGCTTGGAGTGGTAATCAAAGAAGCACTCTAAAGCACAGAGTGCCACCTTGCACTCCACACACTCCATGGTTGACTTTTTACCTGGCCTCGGCCTCACCCTGCTGTTGTAGCAGACATGGCACCGCTTCTGCTGTGTTCTTCCTGATTCATTCTGAGGCAGGGAACCAAGCCTGTGCCTAATCAAGTATTGAGCACACTGCAAGCGGTCAATAACGGCGGGCCCAGGATGTGCCACTGCCCTCTGTGGCGTAGCATACTTCTCCAGGAGCTCCGTCAACACCTGCTTTTGGAACCTTCGCAGGCTATTGAACTTCATGGGTGTGTTCACATTCCGAAGCTTGTATATGTTGTAGGCATTCAGAACTGACATGTCCACCATATTCAGAAAGAACTTTTTGTACCATCTGCACGAGGTACGCAGGCAGTCAATGAAGCCTATCTGCATGTCGGACTTGTCCACCAGCCTCATGTTGATGTTGTAGTCCAGGACAGCATCGGGCTTGGTCACCCTGGCCTGGGTGCGGCGATCCACCTTGCCAGTCTCCACCATTTCCCCCTTGTGGATGGTGGTCAGGAGGTTGACCTTCCGCTGGTCGTGCCAGTGGATAGCCAGAATGGGCCCCGACTTCTTCTTGAACATATCACCTTTTTTGGTCTTTGGAGGGAAAGGTGGCATGCCCTTCCTTTTCCCTCGTACTGTGCCTACAGTCCCCGTCTTGCGCTCATGCAGGTACTGTGAGAGAGTGGGGGACGTGTAATAATTGTCCGTGTAGAGAACGTGATTCTTGTGAAAGTAGCGGTCCATCATGGCTTGCACCACTGCTCCGCCAAAGCCAATGAGGGGGTCCACAAGCAAGTCCCCTTCCTTCCCGCTGTAGACCAGGAAGTCCAGGACATAGCCAGTTTGGCAGTCGCACAGCACAAAGAATGTTATGCCAAAGCGATGTCTTTTTGAGGGGATGTACTGCCGGAAGCTGAGTTTTCCCCGGAACAGCACAAGAGACTCGTCAATGACGACCTTGCGGAAGGGCTTGAAGTAGGAGGTGAAGCGTTCTCGCATCATCTCGTACAACGTCCTAATCTTCCACAGCTTGTCTGGGAGGTGGACGTCAAGGTTGGTGACAAGATGGAGCGCTGCGAGGATATCAAGGTACCGGTCGCGAGACATATATTTCCCGAAGGCAGGGGTGGATATCAGATCATTGGTGATCCAATAGTCAGGCAACCTATGCTTCTTGACATGAGGCATTAGCATGGTGAGTGCCAGGAACACCATGAACTCTTTATGAGTCACTGGGGTCCACTGCCTCATGTGGCCCTTGGTCACCTTTCCCAAAAAGTGGACCTGGAATTGGTGCTGCTTATTTGTCTCTTTGACAACATAGCCTACCACCTCCTCATCAAAGAAGGCCTCAAATAGTTCGTGTGGTGGAGCATTGGGTCCTGCAGGAAAATTGGGGGTAATGCCTGAACCCTCCAGTACCTCATCAAAAGCTGGCACATCAGGGTTGTATCCATCCTCATCAACTACGTCTTGCCACTGAAAAACGTAGAATGGGTCTTGCCTACGCTGACGAGGAGCTCCAGCTGGTGGCCCAGCACGCCCACGGCCAACTCGGGAGGCGCGCGCCCTAGGGCGGCGAGGGCGGCGGGCAGCATGACGGGCAGCACGACGCCGGGCCAAGCGGATGGGTCGAGGGTCGTCGATGTCCATATAGTCATCGTCAGAGTGGTCATCTTGCCCTGACGGTGGACCTATGTAATCATGGCCAGAGTCTTCAGAGAGGTGCCCTTCATCATCAGTGGCCCCCACATAATCTGGCGGGGAACCAGTGATGCGTGGGCGGCGTGCGGGTGGGCGAGATGGGGAAGGAGTGGCAGGTGAGGCTGTGTCCCCCCGAGGTCCTGGGCTCCTTGGCCTGCGACGAGTGACAGAAAGCAATGTTTCACTGTCACTAGGCCCAGGTATTGGTGATGCGAGCTCAAAGACTTCTTCAGGAAGACATGTTGAAGGCGGGAGAGGTGGGGAGGACCGTGGGGAAAGTTGCGGGGACGTATGGCTGGGGCCGGCCGGGCTGGACGCCGCGGGAGCCTCGAACAAAACTCTCTTACTTTTCTTAATTTTTTTGGTATATTTCCTACCTTTCCCCTTTTCGGCAGCAGTATGTCTCCTGTCGGGGGACCTAGGAGGCAAATAGGCCGAAAGTGGGGGGTCCTCAACCCTTGGCAATGGTGGGGGTGGTGGGGAAGAATGCGGGGCATCCGGGTCATCTTGGGTGGCGTGGGTAGATAAGGGAGACAATGGCGGACGAGAAGGGTCACCACGCTGACCCTTACTCACAGCCTCATCCTCACCAAGTATTTTTGCTTGTTCCCTAGCTGCCGCGGCCGCCTTCTCAAGTATTTTCTGCTTATACAAATGTAGCTTGAAAGGCGATTTACCTGGGGAAGGGCTTGGAGTCGTGTCACTTATGCGAAATTTGGTGAGTGACCTTGAACTCTCCCACTCACTCACTCTCTCAAGTTCACTGTCTTTAGGTAAACCAGCTTCCTCAACAACGGGTACATCACCTTCATCACTCTCATCACTGTCATGTTCTCTCGCAAATCCCAGGAATTGCTCTTCTTTGTCACTCTCATGGCCATAATCACTCGACTTATAATTACTGGAGTCGTCACTGACTTCATCATCAACATTATGCTTGGCATCAGCTCGCTCATAAAGTCTCAATGTCGTCTCAATACCTCCGGGAGATAACACATTTAGGCGATGGCGTCGGGGTAAGGCGCGACGAACTAGCAAGGGCGTCGTAGGAAGCACGGTATCGGACACAGCGGAATCACTATTTGGCGTACTGTCCATGATGGCGTCGGGGTAGATACTGTTGCTGTGGCGTAGTTTACGCCTGGTGGCGCCACCTACCGTCCCACGATACCAAAAATGTACGCGCGGCATTCGAAAGCACGCACGCAAGCAATGGGCGTTCAAGAGCCCTTCCGGGTTGCGCGGGCCGAGGTTGTTATGGGCGTTCAAGAACCCTTCCGGGTTGGAGGGGTTAAACTGTACATTTATTGAAGGCAGTAGATTGTTGGCCAGCCTATCAACAACAACAACAACTTGTAACACACGTGTGTGTTATTGTTGTGTGGCTATGTCGAGTGTGTGTGTGTATTTTACCTATTTGTATTTACCTATATTTATTAGTGGCCCCTCCATCATTGACGAACATGCCTATTACATAAGGCACCCTCTTCAAACACTTATCCGCCGTAGTTTGAATCTACCGTGCAGAGCATTTAAAATTTGAGGAGCCTTCATCATGAGCGCACGCGACCTCACTCATGGCTTCAGTCATAATGAATTGGGTTCTCACTACGAAAAAACTTCGTAAAAAATAAAAAGAAAAAGAAAATAAGAATAACTATTCAATAAGCTTTCCATCATATCGTGGATGTACTTGTGTGGATCTTTTGACCAGACGCTACTGCAGGCGTCATTCTTCCTTCTCTGCTCTGCGCTCAGCCTGCCCGGACGTGTCTCCCCACGCTCCGCGGGTTCCGCATTTGTTGCGTCCCTAGTGAGTTTTTTCTCATTTGTTTACTCCGGGATGTATCGATTAAGGTTAGGATATGCGTAGCAGGAGTGTCCTGGGCTAGTTGCCCGCAGTGCAGTGTATTTTGGGTCGTGTGTTTGGGGCATCTATTTCGGATGTACCCTCGTGGTCCTGTTGTGGACAGGTGAACTTTTTCACAGTTAGCTAGCTTTGTGATGCAGGCGGCTTTCATTACGCGTTATTGCTTCCTTTTATCTTTCTGATGAGGTAGCGTATTTTTGCTGACGTTCCCAGCGTATTTTCTTCACTTAGTGAAGTTTTTTCTGGGTCCCGAGTCAGTTCTTCCCTTTGCCGGAAGTGTTTGCTACAGTGGTGTGTTGGCGGTGGTTCCTGTTGTGATATAATTCAGTGCTTTTTGTTTATATTCCGACATGTTACTGTTATCCGTCTGCCTAGGCCTAGGCAGCCTCTCGTAGCTTTACCACATATACAAGTGTTATTGATTTATTTTCTAAATATGTACTACTGTGTCATGTGTGTCCTGGTTTAGTTGTGTATTGGCTAATTCCACGGACTATTTATGTGTCCTGGGTTAGTTGTGTATTGGCTAATTCCACGGACTATGTTGGGCCCGGCGTTAGTTGTGTTTTGGCCACGCCTCGGTCCGGTGTTGCGTTCAGATGGTATCTGGACGGGGTGGGTTTTTTCTGGCGGGTTTTTCTCGGTTTCACCTTGATAACCCCGGCTGGTTGCCGAGTTTTGGCCACGCGTGGTTTTAAACAGGCTTGTTTCCCCGGCGAGTGGGTGTCTGTGGCTCCCCAGGACTGCGTCTCTGGGGTGCCTGTTTCAGGCTCCTTATGATTCCCGGCGGGTTGGCTGTACCCATCTAACAGTGTTCATACGGACACGTGTTGTTTGTAGTTTTTTCGGTTTTGCAAAGCCAATATAAAACTATGCTGTTGTTGTATTTCCTCCCCGGCGATCTCTTACAAAGAAGTGGGGATAGGAACAATTGGGGTTAACTTTTAAACTTTAAATCACCCGGCGGGTGTAACCTGGAAGGGTGGGATGACCGAATTTGCAAAATTCAGTTTAGTTGACCAGACAATTGAGGGATGCATTGTGTATCACCTCCTTCAACATACGGCGCTTTAGGGCACAATTGGGGTTAACGTTTTTTAAACTATTATTCACACCCGGCGGGTGCTCCTTGGACGGATGGGAATAACGAATTTACAATTCAGTTAGTTAACCAGACAATTGAGGGATACGTTTTGTATCGCCGCCTTCAACATACGGCGATCTAAAAAGATACTTCGGGAGAAGTTAGATCTCGTATATTTGTCAGGCTTCCCAGTTTTTGATCTACGAGATAATTCGGGGGCCGGCGTCTTTTTTATTTTTTTTTTTCCAAAATTGAATCTTGGAACAAACACCACCGGAAAGACTTAATCAGTTATAAACGCCATGCTGGTCTTTATATATTATGTCAGAGGGTATTCATAAATCTTTTGGACAAATTAAGATATTCTGAAATCTTTTACTTAGGACACCCCACCGCGTAGCGAGCTGTAGTCGTTGAGTATTACTGTACGTCTCGTTACCCGGCGGGTTATTTAACACTTGTGTGCGAACATGATTGGGTTAACCTTATGAGCATTAATTCCTGGAAATTTTCTTTTTTTCCAGAGCTGGGTCCCGGCGGGTCTATGCAGAACCTGGAGTAAGTTTCCCACCAGTCTCTGTCATGGCTACCTTTGCCCCGGTTTTTGCTTTATGCATTACGCCCTGGTGTACAGTGGTTGTTTACTGTATATATGGATGGAGTCATGAAAGAAATACTATCAAGAGCAGTGAATGTTGGTGTATCGCTGAAAAGGGAGGGAATTGAGTGGAAGCTACCTATACTGCTGTTTGCGGATGATACAGTTCTGATGAGTGATAATGAATGGGAGTTGCAGGGTCTGGTAAATGAGTTTGGAACAGTGTGCGAAAAACGGAATTTGAAGGTAAATACGGGGAAGAGCAAGGTTATGGTCTTCGAAAGGGGTGAAGTCACAGAGTGTGAGGTGAAGCTGAACGGTCAGGCTATGGAGATCGTCAACTCTTTTAAGTATCTGGGCAGTGTGTTGAGTAAAGATGGGACTATGGATGAAGAGGTGCGGGAGAGGGTACAACAGGGGAAGAGGGTTGTAGGAACGCTAAAAGCAGTAACAAGAAATAGGGTGGTCAGTATGGAAGTGAAGAAGTCCTTGCATGACAGTGTGGTAATCCCGACACTGACTTACGGAAGCGAAGCATGGACGTTGGTTGAGAGACTCAGACCAAGAGTGAGAGCAGTGGAAATGAATTACTTAAGGAGTGCGTGCGGAGTTACATGGAGGGATAGACAGACTAATGAGGAAGTAAGAAGGAGGTGTGGTGTGGAGGTAGATGTGCTGGAAAGTGTGAAAAGGAACAACTTGAGATGGTTCGGCCATATGGAACGTATGGAAAGCGAGAGAATGACTAAGAGGGTGTACGAGAGCGAGGTGGAGGGACAGAGGGGGAGAGGTAGACCGAATATGAGGTGGAAGGATGGAGTGAGGAACTACATGAACGAAGGCGGTGCTGGTTGGGGGGAGGGGCGTCGACTGACTGGGGACAGAGGTGCATGGGGGCGGTTCGTTCGTGGCCACCCCTTCGGGGATCACGGCGTCAGGCAATAGATAGATAGATAGATTACGCCCTCCTGTTCAGGTATCCCTATTTTTGCGCACACCCTTTGTATAAAATGTGTTAAAATGTCTCGTTTGGTGTGGGTTACCTTTCCGGCGTTTTTCTCGTTGCTCCGAGAACACCGTTTTTGTTTACCGAGTTTTAGTCAGGATGGCTAAAATAGGTAAGTTACCCCGACGTGTTTGGTCGCTTGAGGGCTCATCAGAAACTGCGTTTTCTGTGGTCGAGCCTGGGATCAGGCTTCCTGTGTTATTCATTGCTTTATGCATTACGCCCTCCTGTAATGTCTCGTTTGGTGTGGGTTACCTTTCCGACGTTTTTCTCGTTGCTCCGAGAACACCGTTTTTGTTTACCGAGTTTTAGTCAGGATGGCTAAAATAGGTAAGTTACCCCGACGAGTTTGGTCGCTTGAGGGCTCATCAGAAACTGCGTTTTCTGTGGTCGAGCCTGGGATCAGGCTTCCTGTGTTATTCCCGGCGAGGGGGGCTCCACACAGTTATCTAGGTGATCATGCTGACACCTGTTGGACATGCTTTTCTCGGCTTTTCAAAGCCATTGAAACAATGCTGTCTGTTTGTTTGGTCTTTCCCTCCCGGCGACCTTTTTACAAAGAGGTCTGGGGCAGGTATAATTGGTTTGACATTGCATATAAAACCCGGCGGTTGTACCTTCGGGTGGTTATATTAACGGATTTGCGATTCGCGATAATTTGCCAAACAATTGATTGATACAATAGGGTATCACGGCCTTCAAGACGGCGATCTATGAGGGCTTCTGGGAGAAGCCGGATTAGAGATTAAGATAGGCTTAGACTTTTTATGGGATAAAAAGATGCCTGAATCTTACTAGTGTTTCAAGTGTAAAGGGATACTTGAAAGACTTCATCTTTAATAAAGATATGCTTCATCTTTATGAGGATTCAGAAGTTATGCTTAATTCTTTTGGACAGGTAAAAGATATTCTGAAATCTTTAATAAGCCATTGAAACAATGCTGTTTGTTTGTTTAGTCTTTCCCTCCCGGCGACCTTTTTACAAAAAGGTCTGGGGCAGGTACAGCTCAGGTATCCCTTTCTTAATTTTATTTGTTAATGAAATAATTTAATAGCTGAATCATAATAAACATATATATTTTCTATGATTATATTATGATAATATTGTGTTTATTTATAGTAATTTATTTTAATACAATTAAATATAAATTAAATGAATTAGTATACTTTATGATTTTGCTCACCAGCTCTGCTTTCAATGTGTTAATGAGCTATGGGAGCTTTTAATTATCATAAACCTTTACGGGACTCGGACGAGGGCTCCCATTCAGAGAGTATACCGAGCTCGCAAGCGAGGGACAGCCACAGCCAAGGTGTATGGCGATACTCACAGTCCTGGCAGGACAGAACACATCCCTTTGTGACTCAACTAGTGCTGACGTCCACCGGGATGCCGATGTACCATCTTCTATCCCAGTTTTAACATGGCAACATGTGGAGGTCCCGGCTTCGGCGGGATCTTCCCGTGATAAGCCAGACTTAACGGATGAGGAACAACGATCTCTGGTCTCAGAGATGGAGGTTGAAGAGTCCAGTCACCTAGGCGACTCTCAGGGTACTGTCAAATCTCCACGGAGTTCGTCATCGGCTAGGTATGTACCGGCGGAAGAGATTGATGGACTACTATTGAATGCACTTAATAGGTTCTTTGGCCCTACGCCGGAAACTCCTTTTGATACGGGAGATCCCGCGATGTCGACGAATGTGCGACCTCTGGCTACATCCTTTGCTTTAGCTAAAATACCTAACCATCCTCTTGTGTCAGATCCAATTTCCAATGTGCCAGGCACAGCAGCTCTCACTACTTCCACTGTGCGAGTCATATCAGACATATCTCCCCCTCCTTTAGACAAGGCGCCAGTCAAAAAACAGGAGCTATGCCTCTTTTATACAGGCCTGATGAGTCAGGGGTAGCAATGTTACGGAAATTTTTTGGATGTTCATATTAAGGACATTCCAAGTTATTATAACCATGACTTATTCTTCCCACCAAATCCCTCCAGAACGCCATTCTTGGTTCTCTCTTCCGGTTTTTGGTGCCGGCGGAGTCCCCTCTGCTTGGCTGCCACCCCCCAAATAATCAATTTGGGCGAATTATAAGCTCCCTTTAGCACGCCTTCCCCAGCTTACCTAGACCGCGAGTTTAGGTTAAGAGGAAAAACGTTTAAACTGTTTTCGCAATATATGGTTCCCAGCAAGTAACAAAGTCACTGTTACGCTCTTCTCAGGCAATAGAAGCCGCGGAAGTCAGGAAAGCCATTGAACTTTCCCGGCGCTTGCTTCTCCAGACTTCCATCCAAGTCTTTAGGAGATATTCGGACGGCCTTATTAGAGGCAGTTCGAGCAAGGCAGGATCTGAGGATGTTCTTAGTGAAGAAACTTCTTGACCGTATTGCAAGCCAAGTAGTTCTGTCTCCAGTTCTAATTCCTTCTTTGATTTCACCAGCAGTTTGGAAGACTGTTTTCAATTTGGCACAAGCATTCAAGCAAGGTCCCCGCAAGCCCTGATGCCCTTGTTAGAACAAGGGATCAGGGTCTGGTGGTATCTGGGCGACTAACTGGTGGTGGCAGAAACAGAAAAGTTACGCATCATTCATGTCTACGTTACGTTAAACCATCTCATATCTCTAGGATTCAAGGTCAACTTAGTAAAAGTCAAACCTTTGTTCCCCCACGAGTATTTCAGGGGATAGGGCTGGTCGAGGACACAGCTTCTCTCACTCTGAGTCAGAGTGTGGACACTCGAAACAGATTTCGCAAAAACTGTTTATGTTTCTCCACAGTCTGACTACGACACAGAGACTTTGGGAATCTCTAGTCGGTTTTCTCAAACTGGGTTCAGCTAACTGTGAAGTTGGGCCGGTTGTAAGTCTAACGTTTAATCTTGGAGGGCAACAAATTTTCCCACTATTACCGGCGGGGATAGTATGGCCTATCCCAACGTTATTACACAACTTACTAGCGGTTTGGGCGACGAGAGAAATGTTGCACGCAGTCATGTCATGAACCTCTCCTCCGCCGTCGGTATGGGTGGACATGGATGCGTCAGGAACGATAGGTTGGGGGCTTTTAGTCAAACCTTGGGCATCAGGGTCAAAGGTTTTGGTCCCATTTAGAAATCTTCCACATCAATGTCAAAGACTTACTAGTCCCCTTATCTGTCCTTCAGGCTCACGGCTCTGCTTTACGGGGCAAGTCGGTGGCCTTCAGAATGGACAATCTGAATGCGGTTCACTGTATTCAGAAACAAGGGTCAATGAGATCTCGGAAGTGGCTAAACGTGTCAGAAAAGATTTTTATACTAGCCAACAGGCTGGACATTCATCTTCACGCATCTTATCTCCCAGGCGTAGCAAACGTCTGGGCAGACGCTCTGTCTCAGAGACAAAGCACATCAGTAGAATGGGCGCTCTTGCGTGTGCGGAGCATTACCATCCACAAGTGGATTTGTTTGCATCTGAGAAGACTCACAAACTCCCACTGTACCTCACCCGCCGGACGATAACGCCGGCGGGCGGACCTGACGCTCTGATGACGGACGAGAACAGGTTGAGTTCCATTTATCTATTTTCCGCCGCCAGACGCGTCTCTAATGTGCCACGTAGTCAACAAACTACAGGATTAGCGAGGCGTAGTCTCGCTAATCGCGCCCCTGTGGCCGGCTCAGTGTGGTACCAGCATTTGAACACGTGGTGCCCGTACCCAGTGTCACTCCCGGTTGGGTTGTTCCACTTAGAACACAATTGGCAACCTAGAAACCTCGCGGACTTGTTCATTATGGACATTCAGGAGGCCAAGTGGCTAGCACCATATGGTAGCGACGTGACCAAGATATTCACGAATCAATATACCCAGTCTACAAAGCGACAGTTTCAATCGCATTGGCAAGCTTTTACGTCTTGGATTCTTAGAACAAAACAAACTGTGCCCTTGGTGGCGTTGGTTGTTAATTATTTAATTTATCTGTTCATGCAGAAACATTTATCTGAAAGTGATTTATGTGGGCAGGTTTTAAACTCCGCCCACCTCCCCGTCAGCTCAGGCCTACATGGTCTCTGGACAAAGCATCGTCGTTATTCTCGTTCCCGTATGTACCAAAGACTGCAGATTTTACAAAAGGGCAGTATTCCTTATGGCTTTGGCTACCGGGAACAGAGTATCTGAGCTGGCGGCGATGAGCAACACACCTAATTGCCTCAGGTTTGATAAGCTTCATGAGTGTATTCACATTGCACCTTCCCCAGGATTCATAGCCAAGAACGAGCACAGTGAACACGTGTTTTCAGAGTTCACGGTGCCGGCGTTAAAAAGGGGAAAGGTGCACCATCTTTTTTGCCCAGTGCAAGCTCTAACCAAATATTTAAGAGTGGCACCTCTAAATCACCAGGGTGCTTTATGGGTCGCAAGTCCGGGTGAACGCTTGATGGAGCGTACACTGGCTTCTCTCTTGGTCGAGGACTTTAAAGAGAAGAATCCCGGCGTTGTGGGTAAGACCCACGATTTACGCAAGGGGACAGCCTCTTTACGTTTCCTTAATAATCTTCCTTGCCAAGTATAGCTTTACGGCAGAGGGTCTAGGTGGCCCTTTTAGTCACGTTTTGTTTAATTTCAAGAAAAGGGGGGGGGGGGTGCAGTCAGTGTGACATAGGACACCCTAGACCCCTCCGGAGTATGTGTTCGGAACATACGAGCTGTGATACTGTTTGTAGGCATTGTATTTTAAAATTTCTCTGTAGTATTCATTGCAGGAAATTGTGCTAAAGGCCAATAGTAGTGTTATAACAATTCTTGTTGTAAGTAGCTTTGGCTGTGAAGCAATAGATTTTTGAGAAATCTCGGTAGTTGCAACTACGACTTTTACTTTTGAAGTAATTACTTCTGCATAAGTACACGAGTTCAGTTCTTCTACGAATGTACAAGAATTAATTTATGTTTGGTTATAATTTTAGGAATATATCCACTAGTTAATGGGGTTTATATGTGCACCTGTAAACTTATAAGTTTTTAGTTTTCACCACTTACTTTAAGTGGGGTGCCTTCTTAACTAGCAGATCTGTGTACAGAGTCTCGGAGTTAACCCTTTTTCAAGCAGGCTTCTTTGAAGCACGCTCCTGCTTGTATCCCTTTTTTGAAGATTTAGGCTGTATAAAGTTTATGCACCCAAATATCTCTTTTTTTACAAAAGTAAGAATACTATGTGGTTGTTTGATTATCTGCTTTTCTAGAGTTATGATATGATTACGAATGTCCCCCTCCAGTCTTAGAAATCAGGCATGTTCGTCAATGATGGAGGGGCCACTAATAAATTATTGGGAGGTTTGACGTACCTCCCAACCTACTAAATAGGAAAACCTACTATTTGGTAGTAGTCTTGGAAAATCCAACGTCAAGGCTATTAACCTAATTGCAATGACGACTTGTCTATTTTGACTGCTATGTCGTCATTCCAACCGCGGTTAAAAAGAAAACGTCTAGAGTCTACTCCTTATCTTGCTCTAGGAGACGTTGTACATTAACCAAAACTACCACCGAAGGTGAAAAAAGCATAGAAGAGAAGAAAAAGGGGTTTACCTTAGTTACCGCTTAAGGCCCATCCCGTGTTCCGTCATGTGCAGATCCCTGTCGAACGTGCGCATGAGCGACCCTCTCTTGTCATCACATCTCACGTCAGCAGAAGAACGCGGATGGGCAGGGGTCCGGCGTGAGGGAGGGTATTATGTACGTTGGATTTTCCAAGACTACTACCAAATAGTAGGTTTTCCTATTTGGTAGGTTGGGAGGTACGTCAAACCTCCCAATTTGTTAGTAGTCTTGGGAAATCCAACGTCAAGGCTGCATAACAAATAGGAGGAGGACATCCAAGCCCAACCTACCAAAAAAACCAATGCATAAAACAAAATTACGAATGACAAAGACACAATTTAAACAAGAGAGTTTAATAAAAGAGTGAAAAACTGAGGAGTAGCTAAAAAGAACAGTTTGAACACATGCCCGTCATTCATAGTAATGCAAAAACATAGACTTGTCTGAAACCAAAAAGGTACTGTACCCAAAATCCCTTTTCTTCAAAAACCAACAAAAACACTGAACACAAGAACAAAACACAATTTTCAATGTGGCAAAAACACTTATGTACTGGAACAATACATAATCCCAAACTTGCAATCCAGTGTTGCAAACCCATACACCCCCCCCCCCTCCTTTGTCAAAAAAACAAAGGAAAAGAACGAGGGACAAGGGGGGAAGACCAGGGATCTTCGCCAGAGCACCAGGAAACACGACCCCCAAGAGCAATCACCGGCCGAGGGGGTCGAACACTGGACACGGAGAGGTAGGAGGAGATGAAGGAATTGATAGAAGACCACAAAACCGCTGAGGCGAAGGCAGGGAAGGATCGACGTGGCAGGAACCGGAAGGAGGCAGCAAAGGATCTGACATCGCGAGCAGAACCCCTACAAACAGGGTGACGGGCACGAACGGTCCGACAAACGTGGCGGCCCAGCTGCACCTGCTAGAGCCTCCCACCTGTCCGAGGAGACACCCACACAGCAGTACCCGAAGGCGGCGCCACAGACGCAACAGAGGAGTGCAAGGCTGACACCGGGCACAACACATGGCGAGGATGCCCACGCCGTAAAGCCTGGACGGCGAAAGGCTGGAAAACGGGGGCCTCCCTCCCATGCGTGGTAACAAAAGGTGGGGAGGAGGCGAACGAGACGCCATGCAAGGACTGGGAGAATCGCACGCAGTCCCGGGGCCGTGACAATGCCGCTAGTGCAGACACCCGATCCCCAGTGGCCAGAGCGACAAGGAAGAGTGGACGCCCGAGCAACGGAACCGGCGTAGCGGCCCTTGTATACGTGGGGGAAGCCAGAAGGACCAGAGCCCGCCCCAGATCCCACAGCGGAGGGACCTGGCGCGGAGGCGGTCGATCCCGGAAGGCAGCCGTCAGGAAGGAATCCAGCACCTGTGGCGGAACGACCAGCCCAGCGACGGACCCAAAGAACCCCCCGGACGGCAGACAAGTGGGTACGTATAGCGTCGACTGGAAAGCGACGTGTACGGAAGAGGTGAAACAAGGAGCGTAGGACGAGGGAAGGAGAGCCAACTGGCAGGCGAGTGGCCTGTAGCCACCTAGTAAAAGACCTCCAGCGGGACCCGTAAGTCCCCCAAGGAGAAGACGGCCAGGAACGCTGCAGGAAGTCAGTCAGGGCCCGGCCGGGGACCGGGAGCCACCGTGCCTCATGAACAAGCACGATGCGAAGGCCAAAGAGGTCCGCAGGACCCCAACCTAGCCCAAGTGGAAGCCGGAGACAGGTAGAGGGACCGGACTCGGGCACCACCGCGGCAACCGGGCGGACCAAGTCCGTGCCGGCCACAGAGGCGCGAGGAGCCAGACGCAGCCGTGGTACAGCCGCAGCTTCGCGAGGACTGGGCACATCAACAGCGCGTCTGGTGGCGGAAAGATGGATATCGACCGCCACCTGTACCAGGCGACCATGAAAGCGTCCGGACCCCCCCCGGAGCGCGAGGCCGGAGGGAGAGGTCCAGAGGCAACTGGCGCGGCACCCCCGATGCGAACAAGGCGACCTCCGGAACACCTCAGGAAGCCGCGAGGTCGGCGAACACAGTCCGTTTCATCGCCCATTCTACAAGAACGCCCTGCCCTCTCGACAGGGCGGCCGCCCAAAGGGTGGCAGGCCCGGGCAGGGAGGAGGCATGCAAGGAGAAGGGGTGTCGGTCCGCGAGGAAGAACAACTCCACCGAGACCCCCAATAGAGTCAACGACCTGGAGGACCCCCGCATAAGGAAACAGGGGACAGCTTGTCTTGTCCAACCAGAAGGCCACCGACTTACCCCGAAGGGCCAGCGCGTGGTCCCGCAGGAAGAACAAAGGAACCAACAATCCGAGGGCATAGACGGGTAAGAGGAGGGAGACCCACCCATCTGCCGGGAAGTGGACGTCCCAGGTTCGATTGGGAACCTCACCCAACCTCGCTCGACGTATCTGTGGTTACCCAGACCGTCGGCGGGGGGGGGCGGTCCAGGGCACAGCCGCAGAGAGCGAGCCCCGAGCAACCCAGCGACCGAAGCGTCGGCGAACGGTACGCGGGAGCGGCAGGAGCCGATCCATAGGGGCAACGGAAACACCGCGGTGCCCATGAGGAGGAGGCGGCGTAGCCAGAGGCTCCCTAAGGGAAGGGGCAGAGCGGCCCAATGCAGCGAACCCACGAACGAGTCCCAGAGCCACCCCGGGAGGGAGACCGAGTGCAACACGGCGAGGACCGTCCACCGAAGGTGCACCGCGGCCAGCAGACCCCGGGTCACCGTAGCGCCGGACAAAACCCATGCGAGACCGACCCATGGCACGACACGCGACGGGGTCAAGCGTGACTTGGGAACATCGAAGGGGAACCCTAACCGTGCGATGTTGCGAACGACTGTGAGGGCGTCGCCAATGCACAGGCCTAGGGCGTCGGAAACTACCAACCAAACGGCCAAGGAAAACAGGAGCTGGAGCCCGCTCCTGAGGAGAGGACCCAGAGCCTGCCCCACCAGTGCGGAGAAGATCTGCGGCGCGATGTGGAGACCGAAGGGAAGGCCGTCGAACAGGAACACACGATCGGAAGTCCGAACGGCCAAGAATCGCTGGAAGCGAGGATGGAGAGGAACGAGCCAAGACACATCCTGGAGGGCCAGCGACACCACCCACGACAGAGGGCACAGGGCCAGGCGTACCAGGGGTACCGGCAGCATCCGAAACCGTGTGTGCACGATGTGCCCGTTGAGGGCCGACAGATCCACCACCGGTCGCATCGCGTCGCAGGTCGGCGACGGAACCAGAAAGACACGGGAGAGGAAAACCGGGTGACCGGCGGTCAACTCCCTCGACGCTACCCAGCTCGGGCATGGAAGTGAACACGTGGGCCACCTCTGAAGAGATGGACCGTTGTCGGTGACAAGAGCGGAGTGGGGGTCTGGACGTCCACCTCCAGGTGAGACCCCTCCGCGCAACCCGCCGCCCCCAACGTCCCTCGCGGCTACCGAGGGGCGCAAGGGCGAAAACAACCCGAGGGAGCACCCGAGAGGAGGGGAGCGACCCGGTACGCCCAGGCGAGAAGGAGAACAAGGAGGCCGACCCAGAGAACTACACATTGTGTTGACGTGGAGGTACCCCCGGTACGGGCCGTGCGGGCATGAGCGCCACGTTGACCTCTACCCCCGCCCCCCCCAACCTCGTCGAAAAGGGCGGGCCACCCCAACCCCAGGCCGGCGCGGGGCTGACCCCTTCGAAGGGCGGCCGGAAGTGGAAGGCCGGCCAGCCCCGACACAGAGGGGATGAAAGGGGCAAGAACAGAAGTGCGAGGCGGAACCGATGCACTGGCCAGCAACGTCCCAGTCCTGCGCCCGTGCAAAGCGGCAGCACTTGCAGCAGCACCCCGAAGAGGACCGGCAGAAGGACGGGACTGAGAAGACCCCACGCGCGGCACAGCGCGACGGTGCGTGACGTAAGCAGGGTCCGTAACGACACAGCGCGGCGTCGTGTGGCGGAAGCAGGGGCCGCCGACAGAGAAGCGTAGCATTCCCAAGCATCCTGCGTAAAAAACCCCGACGTATATAGCGCAGAGTACAACAAACCCTGACGAATAACCAAGGGGGCCGGCCGGCAGAACGAAGACCGTACCGTCGTGCGGTGCCGAGTTGCCGCGCACAAAACCGCCTTCAGCTCGGGAACCAAAGACACCGCGAGCCGAAGGTGGACCCGCTGAACGCGGTCCAAACCCTCGCGAAGATCGCCTGGCGCAGACGCCTCGAAAAGCCGCAGGTGGTGAACAGACGTCTGGAGGGAACCTAAAGACAAGACAATAAGTCCGTCACCCTCTGTCGCAAGGGAAAAACCTTGGCGACAGAGGGCTGATCCGGGGGAGAGAAGAACGGGGTAGCAATAGAACAAAGTTCAAGAACGGGCGCGCTCATCCAGGACCAGAACGCGCCGTCCAACCCGCCGACAGACACAAGAGGAGGCAAAATCAGGGACGACTCCAGGGGAGGGACGGAAGGAGAGCCGTCGACGGATCGGTGTGTGAAGTCGAAGGCCTCAGCAAACCAGGCCTCCAATGGGAGAGGGTGACCGAGCATGATGGCTAAGCCAGGCGTACCGGCGTCGCACAAACCTGTCCCATAGGAGGACAGACCCGTCAACACAGCCAGGGACTGAACAGCCGGAAGGATGTCAGGGCGGCTGAAGTCTGACCAGAGCGTAGGCCTGCAGAAGGGAGGGGGACCGTAGCAGGGGTAGGTAGGGTGAGGCGCAGAGGGTGAGTCACCGCCAAGAAGGGCGAGAAGAGGGAGTCTTCCATTGACACCAAGCGCCCGTCGAAGCGTGACACAACCCAGCCCTGCATAGCCGACAATCGATCCGAGAGAGGCTACCCCCCCCCCCAGATTGGGCGGCCCGCAGGGACGAGCGTGAGCGAGACCCACGACACGAACCAGCAGCGTCGCGGCCCAAGGAAGGCGAGTGACGACGGTTGTGTCGCTGTTGAGGGACTCGTCCCCGATCACGAACGGCCGAGGGGGAAACAGCACCATTCCCCTCTTCCAGCGACACATCAGCTCCTGAGAAAGGGGACCCCAAAACCTCGCGAAACCCCACCGAGGCAAGAGGAGGGGTACCCCCCTGGCGAGACGGTAAGTGAAGGTCAGGAAGAGAAGAATGAGGAGGAGCAGGACGACGGGAGTGGGAAGGCTGGCCGGGTGAAAGGAGGCCAGGAGCCGCGGGGGGAAACAGAGCAAGGATCCCCGGGGCTGAGATAACAGGGCGGCCCGACACCGAGGCGGAGGAGGGAGGGACCACCACCGTGGGACGAGACCGTGAAGGAAGAATAGGCACTGAAGCAGGTGAAGTAGGAGAAGCAACGACATCCAGGCGGACCCTCCTGGACAGTGTAGGAGGAGGGAGCAGAGGGCCAGCTACAGCATGAACAACCGCGCGCGGAGAGGACAACGTAAGAGGAAGTCGTCTGGGCTGGGGAAGCGGGCGGAAGGGAGTAGAGCCCCTATCCGTAGAGGCCAGGGGAGGGCGCACAGGGGCAGAGCCGCTAACCCCGGCCTCAGGGCGAGAACCATGACAAGGGCGATGGGCGTCGTCAAGGCGATCAGGAGGACGACGAGGCGAGCGAGAGCGTGGACGGAGGCGGGGAACCCCCCGACGATGGGACGACCGGCTGCGGGACCCAGGGGAGAGGGCCAGGAGAACGGCCTTCAGTCGGATCAGGGATACCCAGGGCGACGCGGATCCGGTCGGCATCAAAGGCCGGGGAACGGTGGCCCACAGTCCTAATGTGGCGGGAGACCATCGTCCACACCGACGGAAGGGAAGCAGAGGCCACAGCCGCCGCCGAGGAACCAGGGCCATGGAGTAGCACAACCACCAGGGCCAGACACGTGCCACACAGAGCAGGGAGGTAGGCCGTAGAGGACACACAGAGCGAGTGGCGCAAGCAGGACTTGTGCCTCTCCAAGCACGGGGAGCGACAACCAAGGCGAAAGCAAGGCAGCCTACCTGCACTAGAAGAACACACACCATAATCAGCACGTCGAAGGAGTAAGTGGAGAGAATGTCCAAGAAGAACCAGGGAAGGAGCATGGGGAAACAGGAACACACATGCAAACAGGTATCCGTACTCACCCTAAACTGGGAGCACAGAGGTAGGTGAGGAGGGCGGCCGAGGCGGAAGAGCACTAGCAGAACCTGCAAAGATGGAGAAAGTGTTAACCACCACTCAACATCTTACATGCAGGGCCTATAACACCAGTAAAGTGCATACACCAATATAGTATCAGGCAACAAGATGACATAAAAAAAGTCAATAGTGAAAGCCAACTATTACCGCAAATTTGCGGGCCAATGGAGGCATAACCGTACCGACACCACCCTCCCGCAATTTTGCGGGACCCCCCCAACGATCTCCGCAAATTTGCGGGGAGCCGAAATGTCCCAGAGGACCGAATCAAGCCCCCGCAAATTTGCGGGACCGGCCGAGATGGTCCGGCGCCGAAAAAGCGAGAGGAGCGTCTAGGGAATACCAAAAGAGGCCCAGAAAAAAAGCGTCATCTCCTTATGAACTCCAAGCGACGATGGCCATCAAGCTGAGCAGTGTCTTCCTTGATAATATCCTGACTCAACCGGTCAAGGGAGAGGCAAGGAAGACACACCAGGGGAGAGGAGGCACATCCCCCAGGAACCACCCAACCCACAGAGATAGAGCAAAGCCCATGAGGAGAAGTGGCAGGAAGGGTGGTTTGGCACAAACAGGGGCCCCCGTAGGGTACCCCAGGATTGGGCAAAAGGGTATGAAAGGATGGAGGAGAAAACAGTAAGGGAACACAAAAACCAGTAAATGAAACTGGCGAGAAAAAGGGTGGCCTAGCCGTGAGGAGAGAATGTGTCAGGGGCGAAAAACCCTGTGGTGTGAGGGAGGGGCCCCCGTGGGGTACCCCTGGATATCACGAACCACCAAGCGCCCAGGCCCTTGAGACACAGTGAAGGCTCGAAAGGGGGGACTCGGGAATAACGCTAATAATGCGGCCGACACAAACCCGACAAACAGCACCGCCACCACGAAATCTCAGATTGTGAACCAACTGTACACCTAGGCTATGAAAATATGAAAACTCATAGGGGCATAGCAATTCCTGAATGAGAAACAAGCTAGGCTAAAATAAGCTAAAAGCTAAACTATGCCCAGACTAACAGGAAAAAAGAATATGAAAAGAGAAAGGAATGAAAAATACACACGAGGAACGCCAGGCGCCCCCGTACCTTCGGTAGCTATTTCCACACGCGTCTCCATTAAACACACTGAGGAGCCCATTTACGTGTGCCCTAGATCACGTAACATCTGTCTAACAAAAAAGAAGGCCAGATAAGCCGAAACGAACCTAAACAGGGTGAATTAAAGGAGCACAACAAAAGCGACTGCATTCAATGGAGCGCGTGAAAAAATGATGACAAGAGAGGG